>VDFB02166956.1:0-48570 GCA_007258455.2 Sequoia sempervirens
TTGATGGTAACACATGATGTGAAAAACACCATCAATGATACTTTCTCTTAGCACTTTCTCCCCCTTAGATTTTTGACTCTTTTTATCCTTAACTCTTTCACAGTTTTTCACACGACTCTTCTCCCCCTTTGACATAAATGACAAAGATACAAATTATCTTTCTCCACACAATCTCTGAACCACATTTCTAATCATCTAACTACTCCCCCTTAGTAGCAGCAGCCACAACATCAATCTAGATCACAAGATATGGCTATGAAATGCACGGACTGATGCAAGTCAATGCATCTTAATTCTAATTAGGAGGGGTAATCACCCCTAGCTTCCCTATGAGATATCAAAAGTATCCTTAGGCAAGGGCTTGGTAAAGATATCTACAATTTGTTCCTTAGTGGGCACATACTCCAATCTAACTTCCTTTTCACTTACCTTATCTCTCAAAAAGTGAAACTTGATAGATATATGCTTGGTTTTTGAATGCAACACCAAATTATTAGAAATTTTAATTGCACTTGAATTATCACAGAATATAGCAATAGGTTCATCATACACAACTCTGATATCTTTCAACATCTGCTTCATCCGCAATACTTGAGTATAATTGTTAGCAACAGTAATGTATTATGCCTATGTAGTAGATAAAGAAATGGCATTCTACTTCTTACTTAACCATGAAATCAACTTCTTTCCCAAGAAAAATGCACCACCACTAATACTCTTTTTGTCATTCACATCTCTTGCCCAATTAGCATCAATATAAGTACTCAAAGTAAGGTCATCCTTTTTAGGATACCTTAGGCCAAAATCAATTGTCCCCTTCAAGTACCTGAAAATCCTCTTCATAGCTGTCACATGAGATTCCTTAGGATCAACTTGAAATCTTGCAACAATGCATACGACATTCATGATATTAGGTCTAGTTTGAGTCAAATAGAGCAATCCACCAGTCATGGATCTGTATCTAGTCTGATTTTTTTTAGGAGAATCATCATCATGTGTCAACTTACATCTGGTCACCATAGGTGTACCAACTGGCATTAAATCTTCCATACCAAACTTCTTTAGCAATTATTTCATATACTCAGATTGAGCTATAAAGATCCCTCTAACTAGCTAATTAATTTTCAATCCCAAAAATAATTTCATTTCTCCAATAATAGACATCTCAAATTCACTCTGCATCTCATTGGAAAACTTCATGCACAAACTATCATCTCCTCTAAAAATGATATCATCAACAAAGACTTCAACAATCAAATCTTTATCATGATCAATCTTGAAATACAAATTACTATTAGAAACACCTTTATTAAATCCAAGCTTCAACAAATATTTGTCCAATTTGGCATACCATGCTCTTGGGGCTTGCTTAAGTCCATACAATACTTACTTCAATTGGAAAACCATATATCCTTGATCAGTCAATTGAAATCCATCAGGTTACTCAATATACACTTCTTCTTCCAGTTCACCATTTAGAAATGCTAACTTGACATCCATCTAATAAACCTTGAAGTTTTTGTAAGCAACATAAGAAATAAATAGTCTCACAACTTTAATCCTAGCAACAAGAACAAAAGTTTCTTTAAATTCAATTCCTTCCATCTGAGAATATCCTTTACACACAAGTCTTGCTTTGTTTCTAACAACTTCACCTTGCTCATTTTGTTTGTTCCGAAAGACCCATTTAGTTCCAATTGCATTTTTGTCCTTAGGTCTAGGAACAAGAATCCATGTACCAGTCTTCTCAATTTGCAGTAGTTCTTCTTTCATTGATTCCACCCAATGTTCATCTTTGCATGATTCATTGACACTATTAGGCTCAGTCTTTGAGATCAAATAGTATTCTTATGCAATTCTTCTCCTAGTTTGAACACCTTTGTTCTTATAACCTATGATCTAATCTTCTGAATGATTTAGTCTTACATACCTTGGAGTCTTAGGGTATTCTTGAACTTCTGGCTCTTGTGATCTCACTTCTGCACTTTCACTAGTTCCTTCCTCTTGATTTTCCAGATTCATCAAAATGATCTGAGCATGATTCAAAGTTTGAACTTTCTTTCCTTTATCTAAGCTATCATTATGATCATTTGAATCATATCCATAGGTTCTGGATGATCTAATTGTGTCTTCATTAACCTTTACATTAGCACTTTCAACTACTTTCCTCAATCTCTTATTGTAGCACTGGTAGGCTTTACTTTTAGTAGAATAACCAAGAAAGATTCCTTCATCACTTCTAGCATCAAACTTTCCTATATCTTCATCTCTTTTGATATAGCATTTACTCCCAAATATTTTGAAGTATCTAATAGTAGGCTTATGATCAAACCATAGCTCATAAGGAGTCTTATCAGTATCACCTTCGACGTGTACCTGATTGACAGTGTAAACGATAGTACTCACAGCTTCTCTCCAGTAGATATGTGGAACATTTCCTTCCAGCATCATAGTCCTAGCAGATTCTTGAATTTTCCTATTCTTCCTTTCCACAACTCCATTTTGTAGAGGGTTCCATGGGGTAGATAATTGTCTCTTTATCCCATACTCTTCACAAAAATAATTAAAATCACCAGAAGTGAATTCATCACCTCTATCTGATCTCAGACATTTAATCTTTAGACCTATCTTTGTCTCAACCATAGCCTTAAAAATCTTGAATTTCTCTAGAGCTTCAGATTTTTCCCTTTAAAAAGTAACCCATATCAATCTAGAATAATCATCAATAAGTAACATGAAATAACTATCTCCTTGTAAACTTTTAACTCTAGAAGGACCACACAAGTTAGTATGCACAAGCTCCAACACTTCATTTGAACAATGTTGTTTGCTCCGGAATGAAACTCTAGTTTGCTTCCCTAACTGACATTCCTTGAATATAACATTAGTAGGTTTTATCAACTTAGTAAGATCTCTCACTACCTGAGTAGAACTTATCATGATAATATTGTCAAAGTTTACATGACATAATCTCCTATGCCACAACCAACTTTCATCAACTTGAGCAATTAGACAACTTTTACTAGTAGCACTTAAGTGAAAGATATTACCTTTTTTTTGTACCAGATGCAATCACATTTCTGGAACTCCCCAATATTCTACATCCTTGAATTGAATATTGTATCCCTTGTCAACCATCTATCCAACACTTAAGAGATTATGCTAAAAACCTTCCACATATAGAGCATTATCAATATTATACTTACCATCAAGAGAAATGGATCCTCTGCCACATATTACACTAAATTTTTCATCACCAAATCTTACAACACCACCATCATACTTTTCCAAGCTCACAAATTTAATTTTATCACCTGTCATGTGATGAGAGCATCCACCGTCAATCACCCATTCATCTTTTTCTTCAACTATGGCAGCTAGAACTTTCTCCACATTTATGCAACTAGCAGATTCAGTAGGTACTGGATCATTTTCCTTGATAGCAATAAATACCCATTCATCCTCATTTAAATTCCCTTTATCAAATTCATCATTTGTCACACCTTCATCAGCAGCATAACAACACTTTCTTTGGAATCTAGGCTTGTTAGGTCTTGGCTTAGGAACTCTTTCTAGACACCTTGAGGCAAAATGACCTATCTTATTGCAAGAAAAACATTTAAGAGGAAATTTCCCTTTACACTTACCTTCTCCTCTAGCTACCATCTTGACAATAAATGCTTCAAGCTCATCTAGTTCTCTCTCTTCTTCTCCAATCTCTCTCATTTCCTACTCATATTTGGACATTTTTCTAGAACTTTCTCCTGAATCATATCTCTTCTTATCTTTTCCAGAGATAGTAG
Organism: Sequoia sempervirens; assembly: GCA_007258455.2. Lineage (NCBI taxonomy): Eukaryota > Viridiplantae > Streptophyta > Pinopsida > Cupressales > Cupressaceae > Sequoia > Sequoia sempervirens. The sequence goes on from VDFB02166956.1 coordinate 3,804, forward strand.
CTTTGAATGTAGATTATGTCTTAGGAAGAGATTCACCAAACTCACTTAACTCAAAAGAAGCAAGCTTACCAATCAACATGTCTCTAGTTACATTTGTCACAATTTGGATCTCCTCAATAGCATCAACTTTGTGTTTGTATGCAATAGGAAAGGATCTGAGGACTTTAGCAACAATATCTGATTCTTCCAATGTTCCACCAACACATTTGATACTACACACATGTTCATTCACTCTCTGCATAAAAGAAGTGATGTTCTCATCTTCACCCATTCTCAACGTTTCATATTTCCCTTTTAGGCTTTGCAGCTTAGCAATCTTCACATGGCTATCACCTTCATACAAAGTTTCCAACTTTTACCAGATCTCATAAGCAATCTTCAACTCCATTACATTTGTCATCTTAGAATCAATCAGAGCACTCAACAATGCTTCCTTATCCCTGATATTGTACTCGGTTTCCTTAATCTCACATGTAGTAGAAGGACCATTTTGTGGGATGATATACCTATTCTTTGTAATTGTCCAGTAAGGTTCACCAATGCATCTTAGATGACACTCCATTCGAGTCTTCCACAAAGAATAATTAGTTCCATCAAATCTCATACTATCCTTCTTATATGTTGCTATCCCATACCACCTCAAGCTATTAAACTTCTTTTGAGGAACTAGGCTCTAATACCAATTTTTTGAAACACAAGGGCAGACAACTGAGAGGGGGTGAATCAATTGCCACAAAAATTATACAAATTAAACTTATTCTTAGATTTGATAAATAAACATGAAAGCATAAACCATCACAACATCAAAACACACATGACACCAATATTTTTTTACGTGGAAACCCTTTTAGGGGAAAAACCACGATGGAGGTTAATCCACGAGATTATACCCTATTAAAAGTATAAAAGTATTATAAATGGGGAATACACATGCATTCAGGCACACTGCCTAGAGCTCACTGCTCAAATACAAAAAGGATTACTACCCAAAGGAAGACTCACTATCTTATAGTCACATTTGAATTACATGTGAAAGATTTTGAATTGAGAAAATATCATCTTCTAATGCCTGATTACAGTTCCGGTTAAGCACATAAACACTTTCTTCTGCTCACTCTTCTTCACACTTTACTTTTTCCTTCAAAATATTAGAACATTATTCACACGCAACACTCAGCACACATCACACACCATGCCATCAAATGGTATAAACAATTGATCATATATATCCGCAACTAAGGATAACATTAACTACATGTCGACCCAACAAAATATAAAATGTGTACAAACTGTCGGCCCAAATCAATAAAATTTTTATCAATGCAAACTAAATAATGTTAGCCAAAACATAGTAAGGACCCAAAACAACATCCTCAAATACAAAACACCTTCAAAAATTATTCCTCGAAGATCCGCAACATGCTACAATCACCCTATTGGCCATGATCATGAAAAGCATGAACTCATCGAAGAAAATCACCAATCGTGAGCACAACAATCAATGCAGACCAACAAAATAGATAGAGCATGATCTAGAAACATCCAAAAGCATCATGAATCACTATAGAAGCATCTGTAACAACTCAAATTACTAGAATCACATCATCTTCTTTCAGAAACACCAGCTAAAGAAACAGAACAACTGTCAGAACACAAATACTCATAACTCAATCAAATCTTCATGCGAACCTCTGAAACTTCATGTGGTTAAACTAGATATACTTTTCAACAAACCTTTTAATCCACAACCTCTTATCATTAATATACTAAGCTAGCCACCATACTAAACTTCACTGCATCACTGACAACCTGCAATTTATTTTATTATAATTTTCTCAATATCCTCAACATATACAACCTTAAAGGAATTAATGCCAATAGTGTTGACATCAATGACAACCACATATCAACAATATCCAATAGGACCATAGATATCTATGTGAATTAAATCTAATAGTCTAGTAGTAGATTGTTCCTTTGATCTGTAATTACTTCTTGCTTGCTTTCCAAATTGAAAGTTCCTACAAATAGCATTAATAGGCTTTGTAATCCTTGGTAAATCTCTTACGACCTAAATTGCACTAATCCTCACCAAAATATCAAAATTCATGTGACACATTCTCTGGTGCTATAACCAACTGTTATTAATATGAGTCATAAAGCATCATCCATTAGCACCCTTAAGTTGATAGATATTTCCTTCAGATTTCTTTCCTGTAGCAATCAATGTTCCAGATCCTTTCTGGATTTTACATCTCTCATCCTTAAACACAAGATCATATCCCTTACTGAACATCTTTCCAACACTCAAAATATTATGCCTTAAACCCTTAACATAGTAGACATCATTAGTATTATGCTTTCCATCAAAACTTACTAAACCTATTCGACAAATTTTAGAACCAGTATCATCTTTGAACATAACCAAGCCTCCATCATATTTTTCAAGTTTAAAAAACTTACTTTATCACTAGTCATGTGATGTGATCAACCACTTTCAACTACCCAATAGTTCATCTTGTGTTTATCATGTAGGGTAGAGATAACAATACGTTCATTTTTCTCCTTCTTCGGAGAGCTTTCCTTCACCTATTTTTCAAAATTAGCAGAAGTAGGTTCATCCTTTATCGCCAAGAACAAGAATTCATTGTCATCAGGATCTTCATAATCAGAATCCTCATCATATATACTAGCATTCTCATTCACATAGTATGCCCAGTTGATCTTCTTTCCTTTCTTTTCCTTGTCATATCTTTTTTTATTCCTGTTAGCTCTTTCCTAACACTTTGTAGCATAATGACCTATTTCTCCACAACTAAAGCATTTAAAAGGTAACTTACCTTCATACTTATGGAATTCCTCATTCTTCTCACAAAGTTAGCTTCTATCTCATCAAAATTTTCTTCATACAGATCTTCAGCTTTTGTAGCCTTAAAAGTAGTTTCTAATTTGCATTCATTCCTCATATTTGGCTTCCTCATCTTATAATATGTTAGAAATCCCAACAACAGATCTTTAGTGCAAGTCTTATAGTCTATACTTTGTTCAATAGCACACGCCTTCTTGCTATAAGCATCAGGGAGAGTTCTAAGAATCTTCTTTACAATCTTGGTTTCATCTACAGTAGCACCAAGTCCTTGCATTCTAGCCACTATCACATCCAATCTCTGTACATAAGCTTTAACATTCTCATCTTTAGACATGTGTAGAAGCTCAAACCGTGTCTCTAATTTTTGCAATATTTCCTCTAGCTCTTTCATCACCTTCATGTTCCCTTTCCAAAGCATCCCAGACTTCCTTAGCAGTCTTCATATTTTGAACCTTAATCAACTTAGAATGTACCAGACTGTTCTTCAAAGTGTACTTCACCTTATTTTTCACTTCATGTGCTTTGATCTCATCAACCATACTTGGACCATTAGCAGGAGGAGTGTAAGGATTCTTGTAAGATTTCTCAACATCATATCCACAATACTCCAAATATTCTTCCATCAATATTTTCCAAATAGCATAATTAATTCCATCGAACCTTAGATAATCATAAGTCATTTTTCCAGCCATCCTGGACCTTCCTCAAGCAATTAAGCTCTTCACCAAGGAACTAAGCTTCGATAACAATTGTTGAACAAGACATCTAAGAGGGGGGGTAAATCAGTTGTCACTAATTTAAGCCTTAATTCATTCATCATATTTAATCCTTAACACTACTTAAATGATTAAACATTAAATACTAGTGCAGAAACTAAAAACCATCACACAAAAAAAATAACACCAGATTTACATGGAAAAACCAATAAGGGAAAAAAATGGCGAGGATTAACTCACACTATATAGAATATCAAAACCAATTACAAGAGGTTTACTACTTGAGAAACAAGGCTCATTTCCAAAACAAGGACTCATTGTCCAACAAGGCTAACAACTCAGAGGGGTCATTGCCACAGAGATACATAGAACATATAAGAGATATGTTACTGAGAGAAGACAATCTCAATGCAATAGAGAAATCCACCACAATTTACTCAGCCACTTGTAGACATGCATGAATGGTAGAGTACACCTTCTACTCATTGCATCTAGAAACTCAACATTTAGGCTTCACACTGATCTTCCACACTCGCATCACACACTCTCACTGATTCACATCAATCTCGCATCTAAATACTCTATTTCTTTGCACTTATCTCTCTTTCTTATTTCTATTCTTTTTTCACCACTAACTCATCCTATATTTATACCATATTCAACTTTAAAACATATCCAAAGTCGACTATCCAAATTCAAATTCAAAGTAGGTTAGTGCCAAAATATCCTAGGGTGGAATTAGAATGAGGGTGACCCAAAAACACACCTCATAAGGACCCAAATAGATTTGACACATGTCATCAACTCTGAAGATAGTGTTTAACACAAGGTTAGCCAGACCAGTGTAAAACACATAGAACAATTAAGCATGAACCTTCCAAATACCAAAATTATCTTCAATACAATCAAAACAAGTCAACTCTAGAACCGCAAGTCGTAAAACTTTAACAAAGAGAAATCTAGACCAACAACATTTCTCTCAGACCTCAACCAAAAACAGATAAAACCATAGTTCACAATTGGTGAACATAACTCACATTGTACAATGAATCAACAACCAAAAATTTGTATATAGCAGCTTCCAACAACCATGATCAAAATATCTAAACCACACAAATATAAGAGTAAATCCCAAAGCAAAACTCAGAGAAACCATTGAACACTTGCAATATTTCTTCAATACAATTTTCTCAATGTCCTCGACATATATAGCCAATAACCTATATCCATGACACTAATGAAAACAACAACCAGTTGATAACCAATTGACTAGTTGACATCAATAACAACACCTTCATTTTTTCCATTCTTGCAAAAAGTTTGATGCAATATTTGATGATGGTATCTTCCTTGCATATTCTACTAAAAGAAAAGCTTACAGATGTTACAACAAAAGGTTGGGAAAGATTGTTGAGAGTACAAATGTCAAAATTGATGAAGATCTATAGAATTTAGTGGTGATAGATGGATATGAATCAGATGAACTTTCCTATAGAGAAGAAGAAGAAAAAACTAAGGAATAGGAAGCACAAGATGAAGAGGAAGAAGCTCTGGAAAATACCTCTAAAACCCCTAAGTATGTAAAGAGAAATCATTCTGAAGAACAAATCATTGGAGAAAAAAGAAAAGGTGTGTTGACAAGAAGGAAAACTATTGAAGAGGTAAATTTATGTCTACTTTCTAAATTTGAACCTAAAACAGTGATTGAGGCATGCAAGGATGAATGTTGGTTGAAAGCTATGGAAGAAGAACTTATGTAGATTAAGAAAAATTAGACTTGGGAATGTGTCCCAAGACCAACAAACAAAAACATAATTGGATCTAAGTGGGTGTTCAGAAACAAACTAAATGAGAATGGAGAAGTGGTAAGGAATAAAAGGATATGCACAAGTTGAAGGAATAGACTTCAAGCAGACATTTGCTCCAATGGCTAGAATGGAAGAAATCAGGATGTTTTTAGCATTTGCAGCACATTATGATTTTAAATTTTACTAGATGGATGTGAAGTCTTCTTTCTTGAATGAAGAGTTGAAAGAAGTACTATACATGGAATAACTAGAAGGATTTTAGTTATCAGATAAACCTAATATGGTCTACATATTGAAGAAGGAATTGTATGGATTGAAGCAAGCTCCTAGAGGTTGGTATGCAAGGTTGCATTAGTATTTGATACAACAAGGATTCAATAAAGGAATTCCAGATAGTAATCTTTATTTTAAGGCTGAAAAAAATCAAATTTTGATTGTAGTTGTGTATGTTGATGACATAATTTTTGGAGGCAATGAAGCTATGTGTAAGAATTTTTCAAAAGAGATGCAGAAATAATTTGAGATGTCTATGTTTGGGGAGATGAATTTCTTCCTTGGGATACAAATAAATCAAATAGATAAAGGCATATTCATTTCATAGTCAAAGTATGTCAAAGAGATGTTTAAGAAGTTTGGAATGGAAGACTCCAAACCGGTATGTACTCCTATGGTTACTAGTTGCAAATTAAGAAAGAATGATGAATCCCCTAAGGCTAATCAGAGCAAGTATAGATCTATGATCAATGGACTTCTATATCTAACCAGGCTACTAGACTAGATATCATGCATGCAATTTGTCTTGTGGATAGATTTCAAGAAGATCCTAGAGAGTCACATGTTGCAATAGTGAAGAGTATATTCAAATACCTAAAAGGCACTCCAAATCATGGCTTGTGGTATCTAAAAGATACTAATTTCACATTGAGTGCTTACATAGATGTAGATTGGGATGGTTGTGTGGATGATAGAAAAATTACAAGTGGTGGTGCATTCTTTCTTGGATACATAGATTCGTGTCATGACTAAGTAAGAAACAAGATTCAGTTTCTTTATCTACTGCATAGGTTGATTACATTGTAGTAGCATCTTGTTGTACACAAGTGTTATGGATGAGGAAAATATTGAAGGATATTAGAGTGGTGTATGATGAGCCTATTTCTATATTTTGTTAAAATACAAGTGCAATAAACATTTCAAAGAATCCAGTGATGCATTCAAGGACAAAACATATTTGAATCAAATATCACTTTTTGAGAGAGAAATTTGTAGAGAATGAAGTGAAGCTTGAATATGTTCCTACAAAGGATCAAATTGTTGACATATTCACTAAGGCTCTTCCTAAGGATAATTTTGACTATCTCCAAGAGAAGTTGGGGGTTATTGCCCCTCCTTCCTTGAACTAGATGCATAAGGAAATACATCAATCCAGTGGTTCTCAAGATCTATCCCTTATTATGGACTGATGTTGGTGGCTACCTCTCAAGGGGAGTAGGTAGTGGTATTGTAGATTGTTGTAGATTAGTGTGTGCTCCTAAGGGGGAGTATTCAAAGAAGTAATGGAAAGGTGTTGTAGAGCAGTTGTAAGTAAGTTGTGCAGTTTCAAAGGGGGAGAATAATGCAAAACATTATATCCCTTGCCATTGATGTGAAATGGGGAGAAGAATCATGTGAAAAAGAACAATTTATTAGGGGAGAAGAGTCATGTGAAAAATAATGAGTGATAAAGAGAGAGAATCATGTAAGGGGAGAGTGAGTAAAGAGAAAATAGAAAGAGAGTGAGTAAAGAGAAAAGAGAAAAGGAAACATGTATTTTCAGAGCTGTTATGTCTTTGATGTTTTTTCACATCATGTGTTGCCATCAATGACAAAGGGGGAGATTTTTTCAAGTATGTGCAGATTGGTCTTGACATTGATGTCAACAAGCTTGTGTGGGCATTGATATAAACTATATGTGTTGAGGAAGATTGATGTTGAAGATTAACAGTTGGTGTTGTCTATGCTTTGGTTTGTTGCATTATGTTGTCACTAGTTAAGCTACTGGTGTTAACCTCTAGTGTTACTTTGATAAGCTTCTATCTATGGATGTAGTAGTGATGAAGATGTTGTGAATGTGTTTGTGGTGCTTGGTTTCCAAGTGCTTTTGAGAAAATTTGATAAAAAGAGGAAACAATGTGTTGCAGTGTTGTTTTGGGGTATGTAGAGATGTTCTAGTTTTTCTCTGCATTTGTTCTAGGTTGAATATATTCCTATGTGATTCAGATATGTAGGTGAGAGGTGTTTAGATATGTTGTATTCAAGAGATGGTGTGTTGTATCATCATACAGTAGAAGTTGTGTTCACTAGAGTGTGACTATGCATTGCAGAGATGTCTAGGAGAAATGTTTTTTCTCCACGTTTCTCCACAGTTATGGTTTAGGTCTTACAATTATGAAGGTGCATTGATTGTGTTGGTATTTTACCTCAATCAAGAGGATTTTAGGTTTGGTGCTTTAGAAGATATTTTTCAAGTAACAGTGTTTGGCAGAGTTGTTTGAGTATACTGGATTTGTACATTCTTCAAGTGGAATTTATTGTGAAGGATTTTGTTGGATTTCAGGATGTCTGAGGAATATTCTAGATTGTGTCCAAGCATGGTGTGGTTTTCATAAATCATCCTTGGGTTTGTGGAAGTGTGCACTTAATTATTTAATGGTTTTTTCATAGGTAATGGTTGACCTAGTGTTTACACTACATGTGAAGGATAAATATTGTTTGTGGTAGTGTGTGTTTAAGTGGTTTTGTTGATTTGGGTCCCAATTAATTTTTGATGTGGTCTGCATTCACTTCTACCTACCACGAAAGTGTTTTGGCACTTACCTAATTTGAATTTACATGTTTGAGGTGCATTGTTGACCTTATGGAAGGTTTCAAGGTTTAGGACAGTATAAGTATGAGTTGAATTGTTGAAGGAGGTCAAGATAGATGAAAATTATGAAGTGTATGATGCAAGTGATGTGAAATTGAGAAGATTAGTGCAAAATTTTAAGTGTTCGATTATCAGATGCAATGAGAAGAAGGTGTTTACAATAATTCAAGTAGATTGTGAAGGTATTGGAGCTATTGTGGTGGATTTTCTATTGCATTGAGATCATTTTCTCTATGTAACATTTCTTCTCTATCTTCTTTTTCATTCCTGTAGTGAGCCTTGGCTATGAGCCTCTCTAGATAGTGTGTCTTATTCTAGCAGTGAGCCCTCATAACTGATTTTGAAATTACTTATATTGTGAGCTAATCCTCACCGTGGTTTTTCCTTTCTTTGGTTTTCCACATAAATTTGGTGTTCTCTTTTGTATGGTGTTGAATTGTTTCAGTTTATGTTATTTTCTTTTCATGTTAAATATTCATAATAGATTAAGGGTTTAATGAATGCATGTGGATCTAAATGTTAATGATGGTTTTTTTGTTTTGATAAGATACAAATGATTCACCCCCCTTTCTCAGTTATCTTTTTCATTCAACAAAGGCTAGTGAGGTATTCAACCAAGCATTTCCCATCATGAAATATATGTTGAAATACAATCCCATTGAAAATCTAGGTAATTTTAATAAAGATATTTATAAAATTATCAATCGTACAACTAGGCCTTTGATTCCCCCTCAAACATTGGATAATATTCAAAGAGTCCCCTTCCATAATTTTTTTATTAAACCCTATGGATTGAGATATTTTAATAATTTTGAAGACATCTACTTCAACAAAGTGGAAAATCTAGATCCTAAGAGGAGTAGCAAATGCTAGAATAAATTGAACTTTATCATTTCTTAGAAAATGTCCACCCCTCATTATAGTAGGGTTTCCCTTGGAATTTCCATAAAAATTAGATTGTATCCACCCCATAGGAGGAAGATTCCAAACAAATCCCTCTCTCAAGGATTAATATTTTATGAGGCTGATGAAAATTTCAAAATTTAAATTCCATATTTTCACAATTTGGACATCAAAACTCAAAACCACAACTCTAGATTTCAACATAAACCTATCCTAAATTCCCACATAGAGGTTCTTTTTTCAAGGCCAAGGATATTTTTCTATTCATTCTAAAAGGAAAAGAAAAATTATATTTAATGATCCTATTGTTTCACTCTTTCCACGAGCCTTAGTCCATATGCAAGAATAAGAGGGACCATAATATATTTAGAGAAGAATTAGATGAGGGGAACATCCACTATACCTACAAATCATCAAGGGAGGTAGGGAAAACTCACTTCATATTTCAATGAAAGAGGGAGGCCCAAATTCCCTAAGAAAAATAATAATCCAATAATAAATGGACACTTTTAGTGTGGACTTGACATAAAACACACCTATTAGGAAAACAAAAACCATGATTCATGAGGTTTTCCAAGGTAATAACATTATTTTTCACCAAAATATAGAAGAAAATTTCCACCTTGGGAGTTAAGATAAGATTCCAAACCTTGGCTCAAAAGGGAGGAGGAGAAACCCCATAAGAGAGGGTAGCAGAACTTGAGGAAACATAATAGGAACCAAAAGAGGAATAACTCTAGAAAAAGATATCCTACTTGGGAAAAAGAGGAACAAGAAAACACACAATCAAATACTCCAACCTAACAACATGGGTAGAGAGAGGAGGATTAGGGAACAAAGCACTAAGAGGCTTCCAAGACCTTGAATCCAAGTAATTTGTAACCATAAATCCAAAATTCCACACACACACACACACCTTCATAGATCAACCCAAAACACACTAGAAAGAGGAGAATCAAGGAGCCAAATTTTTTTCTAGAAATTAATCAAAGATATATTTCCAAGTTTCCATTTAACATCATTTTTAAAAAGAGACCTATTATCCCCAATGATCTTCCAAATGATCAAGCCTAGAGGAAAATCCTCACTTCCCAAGATACTTGGAATCTCCTATGATGAGAAATATATTTTATTTAGAGTATATCCATCTAGTTCTTTTGATCAAACACCAACCTCCAAGTTTTCTTATCCATGAGAGCCTAATTAATGTCTCTAATCTTTCTTATCCCTAGACCACCATTCTTCTTAGGCTTACAAACACTCTTGCAAATCACTAGAGAGAATTTTTCTCTCCTCGACCCCACCCCACAATATTTTTTTAATTTGGTCAATATTTTCCATAAAATTCAATGGGATTATGAAAAGACTCAAGGCATAAACTAGTAAATTTTGTAAAGTAGCTTTTAAAAGCTAAACTTTTCAAGCTTCACTCAATAGAGCTACCTTCCAACTTTCCAATTTAGAAAGGAATTTATGAAAAATATCACTCTAGAAGGAGTTAGGGGGTTTATTAGAGAAAAGTGGCAACCCCAAGTAAATTGATAGAAGAGAATAACTATGCATTAAATAATTCAGCCTATCGTAGCTTTCTTGTGCACGTGAGTGTTCATAAAAAAATAAGGTACTTTTTGATAGAATTTAGAAAGGAATTTATGAAAAATATCACTCTAGAAGGAGTTACAGGGTTTATTAGAGAAAAGTGGCAACCCCAAGTAAATTGATAGAAGAGAATAACTACGCATTAAATAATTCAGCCTATCATAGCTTTCTTGTGCACATGAGTGTTCATAAAAAATAAGGTACTTTTTGATAGATTGTATTTTTCCTCGATGCCACCTCATAGTCCTACAAAATAGACTTATTTCTCTAATTTAAAAAATAAAATATTCCCTAATTAAAATCGTATCATCAAAACCTTTTTTATGGGAGTAAGGGGGCACTGAGGAAGTAGGATAAATGCCCTTTAGTCTTTCGTCAGCAATAGCTTTTGAGATATTTTTTCCCAAGGCTTCCACCATAATCACAAATAGAATAGGAGATATGGGGTCTTCCCATCTAATGTCTCTTGAGGGATTAAAAAATCATGATGGAGTGTCATTGATTAAGATAACAAGATTAGTATTCAATATAATTTCAAAAATTAGGTCCATAAAATTACCTTGAAAACTATTTTTTTCCATAAAGTTTAATAGGAAATCCCACGTAACTCTATCATAGGCTTTCATGGGATCAAGTTTTAACATAAACCCTTTCCTTTTTTCTTACTAACAAAGAATGTATCACCTCATGAATGGGGATATTAGAGTCCAAAATTTTCATTCCTTTACTTTTCTAAGCCAAAATCAACTTAAAAAGAACCACTTGTAACTTAGATGCAATAATTCTATAGGATATTTTATAATTAGAGTTACAAAGGTTGATAGGATGAAAAGCACCAAAGGATTCAACTCCCATTTTTTTTGGAATAAGGATAATGAAGGATGAATTTAGTTCCTTTAACACCCTCCTACTACCAAAAAATTATTTAGTTGTAGAAATCACATATTTCATTGAAATCCCCCATTACAAATGGAAGAAGAGGTAGGGAGAACCATCTAGTCTTGTGGCCTTATTCCCTTTGAAAGAAAAAATAACTTGGATCTCCTCCTTTGAAGGAATTTTATGCAATATACTATTATCCTCATTTAAAAATTTTGGGATTTCATCCAATATTCTTCTTTCAAAGTTAGGATTATACATTTTCTCAACCAAAAGGAGATAAACTTAAAGAATCCAATTGTTGCATTTCCAATTTCCACTTCATCCAAAATTTTGATTAACCTTGAATTTTTTTTTTATTTCAGCCCTCGCTTTTGTACCATGCAACTCTTGGCCTTCAAATCCATTAATCCTCTTCCTTAGAAATGATCAAGTGGACATCAATAAAGAGGGAATTTATTTATTGATTAAATCATCATCCAAACCCCTTTATTGAACATATTTTGGAATAAACTCTAGTTTACTCTTGATCTCTTCTTTAGCTTAAAATATAAGGCCAACAGATTTTCCATTCCATTCTCAAATTTTAGTCTTAACATTTGATAGATTTTTGGTGACCCTATACATGGCCAACCCCTCAACCTTGATATTCAACCACTATGAGATATTTTTTGAAGATCAAGGTGGTGGGTCCATATTTTCTCAAAAAAATAAATAGGAAATTATTTCTTCTAGTTGTAGGATTCATAGAGAAAACAATTGGGAAATGGTCTAAACCTATTCTAGTAAGAGGTGAGAGTGAGTAGGAGTAAAAATACAACTAACGAAGAGAGATTATAGCCATGTCTAGTCTCACCTAAATGAGGGAAGGGCCAATACACTTTTTCAACTAGGCGAAGTTAGAACCTTGCAATTGCATGTCCATAAGATCTTGATTATTAATGAAGTCCAAAAATTCACATCTACTATACAATGAAGATTGGGATCCTCCCATATTATGCTCTTCCTTTAAGAAAGTATTTAAGTCTTCTATTAACAACCACATGCATCTATTAATATTATAATAATTAAAACTATATATATTATTCCATAGGGTCTTCTTGGTATAATGAGTATAAGGAGAATATACATTGGAGGGAATCCATGATTTGTTATATTTGATAAAATAAAACTTAGTGGCCATATGTGAAGAATATTCATACAAAGGATCTCTAATCACCACTTTAGGGTTCCAAAATATAGAAATACCTCCAAATGCACCCACAACTTTAACCCCCTAAATCCCACAATACTTGAAAAATATTTTCTTCAACTTACTTAAATCTTCAATAGACATCTTAGTTTCTTAAATAAGTAAAATATTCAGCTTATATTCCCTAACAAGATTAGCCAAGAGATCCTACTTGTGTGTATTATTCAAGACCATTCCAAGATATTATTTTCATTTCTTAGGTGGGAGAGTGATCTTAAAGAAAAAAAAATTGATGGTTTTATACAATCACTAGTAGAATTTAGAAAATAAATGACTAGGTGACTAAATTTTTTAATCACAACTAAAAATGACTAAATTCTACTCTTTTTTTTGCAACTCAGCTATAAATGAGTAAATAAATGACTAATTTGGTCGTTGGCTAAAAAATTATTCGGTCATAGAAATAAAAATGACTAAATAGTTAGTCATCAAATCCAAATTAGATAATTTAAAAAAAAAACAATTCAGCCAAATATTGGTGTGATGTATTCATGCATGCAATGTATTGGTGTGATTATTCACATTCATTGTAGATTCATTTGTCTCGCTTGACCTCACTTCATTCATTCATTGCAGACCTCGCTTCATTCGTTAGCCTGGTGTGAGGTGTTTAGATCAGTTATAGCAACTACTTGCATGGGAGATAAGGATTCAGAGAGGACCTAGAGACTTTTGAAAAGGTGGGCAAGGGCAAGGAATTTGGAGTTTTCTACAACAAAATAAGATTTGGGGATTCCCTCTGCAGCGAATTCAGAGGTAATTCAAAAATCTCATTAGATTAAACACAAATTCAAAATGATCATTACAATCTACTACTCTAAATAATGCTCTTTTACAATATTGCCACTATTTTGCTTCATAATGTGTTCGAGATAAATATAATAAAATTTGGGTGTCAATGCCAAAATAGAATTTCCTCAAACAATTTTGATACATTTTTACTGCAAGCACAAACTATCCTTGTGCAAAGTAAACATGTCCTAGATTTACCCACACATCAGGCATCTGAACAAAGATGTTTCCTGCAGTAGATTCTTGTACTTGTGTAAATATTTCCTTTGCAATATCAAATTGACCCCTTTCAGCTAGCTCAATGGTTTCCCCATTTGTAGCATAAACATTTTCACTGCAAGCGCAAATTGTCCTTGTGCAAATTAAACATGTGCTAGATTTACCCACACATCAGGCATCTAAACAAAGACAGTTCTTGTAGTAGCTTCTTGTACCTATGTAAAAATTTCCTTTGCAATATCAAATTGACCCCTTTCAGCTAGCTAGCACTATCACTACCCTATTTGCAGCATAAACATTTCATGGTCTTTGTGCCAACACTTAAGTGGCCCCTTTTATGACATTAATATCCTCTTGAGTTATTATTATACTTATATTTTCTAAGAGAAAAATCCCCAAATCCCATGGGAAATTAATGATGAGCATTTGAGTTTCAACTTGGTTTCATTTTGAAAAGGGGACATTACATTGTACAAGATTTGTTTAACAGTAGAATAATTTAATCTACCTATTTGGGACTGTAAAATAAACATAGATGAATTAATCTATTTTCAATTATAGCTTCTCTTAATCTAGAATCTAATAGAAAGATAAAACATAATACATTGAAGGACACAAAAAATATTCTAAAATAAAGACTAAAATAGGTAAAATTTTGAGGTAGCTTATCCATCATCATCGTATGCAACATCTTCTCTTGGAATTTGTTTCTATAATGCACCAAGCCTATAATTGAGTGGGGATGCACTTAAGGTGGATAAAAACTCACTAAATGCTTTATGTATGCTTGGAAACATGGAACAAAGCAAAAGAAACAATTAAAGTAGCATGCCAATTTGTCTTGGTTGATGAAGCAAAGAAAAAAGTTGATGAAGAACAAAGGATTTAGCTGGAAAGGAGAAAGAAAGAGGAATAAATTTGACAGGTGATGCAACAAGATAAATTTGAATGTGTGAAGGAATTATGGAAGAGTAAGCATAAGGATAGGGATGATGATGATGATGAGCTAGTCAATCTGAGAAGAAACAAAAGAAGGAAAAGAAGAAAAAGAAGAAGGATAAGGACCACAAGGCTTATGATTCTTATATGGAGGAACCTGATGTTTCCATGGAAGATTAGGAAAATTATATGAGTGATAAGGCACAAGATGATGCAAAAAATTCCCAAGATCTTCTTGCAGCTATAGCTCTAGAAGACTTTGATGATGGCGATACAAATTCTCCAATTTCAAGAAAATCATGAAGGAGACATGCATACTCTGATTCTGAAGATGATGAACCATTGCAAAAATAAAGTCTACAAGAAGATGATCCATATGATGATGATGTCTAGGCTTCCTGAGCTTTAACCAAACCTAGCTCCTATTTTCCAAGAGAAAAATCCCCAATTCCCATGGGAAATGAATGATGAGCATTTGAGTTTCAACAGATTCCAAGAGAATATGATGCATACAATGACGATGTATAGGCTACTTCAAAATTTTAGTCAATAAAATATGCTTTGTCCCTTCCAAATCCATTTGGCATAGTTAAATGAGATCTTATCAAAAATCTCAAATGAATCATCCATATGTTATCTTTTCATTTTTCCTCTTTCTTGTTTTTTATGGGCAACCTATTTTAGTCTGTTGAAACTCAAATTCTCATCATTCATTTCCCATGGCCCTTGGGGATTTTTCTTTTGGAAAATAGGAGCTAGGTTTGGTTAAAGCTCAGGAAGCCTAGACATCATCATCATATGGATCATCTTCTCTCGGACTCTGTTTCTACAATGATTCATCATCTTTAGAATCAGAGTATGCATGTCTACTTCATGATTTTGTTGAAATTGGAGAATTTGTCTCACCATCATTAGAGTCTTCTAGACCTACAACTGCAAGAAGATCTTGGGAATTTTATGTATCATCTTGTGCCTTATCACTCATATAATTTTCCTCATCTTCCATGGAAACATCAAGTTTCTCCATATAAGAATCATAAGCCTTGTGGTCCTTATCCTTCTTTTTCTTCTTTTCCTTCTTTTGTTTCTTCTCAGATTGACCATCCTCATCATCATCATCATCATCCATGTATGTCTTACGCTTACTCTTCCATAATTCCTTCACACGTTCAAATTGTTCCTCTTGTTACATCACTCATCGAAGTTATTCTTCTTGCTTTCTCCTTTCCATTTGAATCCTTCATTCTTCATCATCTTTTCATTTTGCTTCATCAGCCAAGACAAGTTGGTGTGCTACTTTAATTATTTGTTTTGCTTTAAAACAATCATCTATTTTTTAGTTCCATGTTTCCAAGCATACATAAAGAATTTGATGAGTTTTTATCCACCTTAAGTGCATCCCCAATCAATTCTAGGCTTGGTGCATTGTAGAAATAGATTCCAAGAGAAGATGATGCATACAATGATGATGGATAAGCTACCTCAAAATTTTAGTCAATCAAATATGCTTTGTCCCTTCTAAATCCATTTGACATAGTTAAATGAGATCTTATCAAAAACCTCAAATGAATCATTTGTATGTTATCTTTTCATTTTTCCTCTTTCTTTTATTTATGGGCAACCTATTTTAGTCTTTATTTAAGAATTTTTTTTGTGTCCTTCAATGTATTATGCTTTATCTTTCTATCAAAATCTAGATTAAAAGAACCTATAATTGAAAATATATTAATTCATCTATTTTTATTTTACAATCCCAAATAGGTGGATTGAATTATTTTGTTGTTAATCAAATCTTGTACAATGTAATGTTCCCTTTTTGAAATGAAACCAAGTTGAAACTCAAATGCTCATCATTCATTTCCCATGGGCCTTGGAAAATAGGAGCTAGGTTTGGTTAAAGCTTAGGAAGCCTAGACATCATCATCATATGGATCTTCTCTCAAACTCTTTTTTTGTAATGGTTCATCATCTTCAGAATTAGAGTATGCATGTCTCCTTCATGATTTTCTTGAAACTGGAGATTTTGTCTTGCCATCATCAGAGTCTTCTAGACCTACAAGTATAAGAAGATATTAGGATTTTTTTGCATCATCTTGTGCCTTATCACTCATATAATTTTCCTCATATTCCATGGAAACATCAAGTTCCTCCATATAAGAATCATATGCCTTGTGGTCCTTATCCTTCTTTTTCTTCTTTTCCTTCTTTTATTTCTTCTCAGACTAACCAGCCTCATCATTGTCATCATCCCTATCCTTACACTTACTCTTCCATAATTCCTTCATACGTTCAAATTGCTCCTCTTGTTGCATCACCCACCAAAGTTCTTCCTCTTTCTTTTTTCTTTCCATCTGAATATTTCGTTCTTCATCATCTTTTCATTTTACTTCATCAACCAAGACAAGTTGGTGTGCAGCTACTTTAATTATTTCTTTTGCTTTAATCCAATCATTTGTTTGCAATTCAATGTTTCCAAGCATACATAAATCATTTGATTAGTTTTTAATCCACATTAAGTGTATCCCCAATCAATTATAGGATTAGTTGGATCTCATTCCAAGCCTGATCTGTGGCTGTAAGACATAGATATGCATCCACATAATTAGGAAACTTGAACAATTTTAGCCTATATAAAATAATTATTTTTTTAGTAATGTAGTTGTTCAAACAACCTAGAAATATTGAATAGTGTTGTGACTTTATCCCATGGTAACTCAAGTGAAACACCACCTTCTTCTAATAGATGGAAGAATTCAATATCCTTAAAGCACACAGAAAAAACTACAAAATTGGCACTGGGGCTTTTATTTATGAATTCAACCCAAATTCCATTTCCTAATGCCTCCATAAAAGTTTGTTGAGCCAACTCTAGTTCATCACACTCAAAATGAAGAACCCTAATTTTTTTTAACAATTTAATGGTACTTCTTCTCCACTCTTCTTCAAAAGAGACTTTGATGTCTTAAGAGAATTTAAGGCTGCACTGGGGTCTATCAATATTAATAACTCACCCATCTTGATAAATGCATCGGCATCACGTGGATCTATGCGAGTTTCCTTTCTTAAAATTTCCAAGGCCTTCTCTTCCTACCCATTTTGAGCATATATATGGCCTATAGCTTTTAAGCTCTCATAGTTCTCAAGGTGGACCTCCATAACCTTTTCAAAATTTGAGAGAGAACTCTTAAGATCTCCCAGCTTCAATTGAACCTGTCCACAAATCCTGTGGCCTCTAACTTTCCTTGACTAATGTCATGTAGTAGTAGCCAGTGGTGTCATACTCACCTTTACTATGATAAGATCGTGTAAGATTATAATATGAATGAGATTTCATGGGAGGGTGGTCAGTTGAAACAAGAGTTGTCTCATTTTCATCTTAATCCAAAAGTCTTTAGATTCAGGGGTTTTGATAAATTCATCTTCTTCCAATAACTTGAGAGTTGTAACTACCCTGCCATCCACATGCATTTCTCTTTCTCCTTGTACCTCAATATTGACTCTAGCTTCAGGCCTATGGTCTTCAGTTTCAAGAATAGGTTGGTCCACTTCAACATCATCCTTGAAATGTCTTAACAAATTAACTACTTCTATATCTCCAACCTCCTCACTTATTTCATAAATAACAATTGGGTTTATCTCTTGTTTTTCCTTTTTAGAAGGTGGTTGTTCAGGAGGTGATCCTGGAGAAGCATGACACACTAAAATAGTATCTAGAGTTGGTTCTGTAATTACAATACCACTCGGCCTTTTGGGAGACAATTTGGAAAGTCTCCCTATATCTGTTGTAGTCTTAAATAATTCATGAAACTTATCAATTATCATATCAATCCTCTTGAGATGATCTGCTTCCTCTACAAAATACCCCAAAAAATCACTATGCTTCATCTTTCTTTCTTCCTCAAGCCTTTTCATAATTTCCCATTTTCTCCTCCTCTCATATACATCTTGAGGAGTGAAATAATTTCTGATTAAATCTTCTTCATAATCAATCTAGTGAGTAACCATAGCCTTGGTAAGGATGATGTGTCTTACAAATTTCATGTGACCCTTAGCAGGGTCAAAAGGTCTTTCCTTTCTAGACTGTAAAGAGTACCTTATTTTTAGATAATTTTGCAACTCTTCAAGTGTATCAGATCCCACTAATAGTTCCCAACATGTCAAATTGGGTAGAAAT
Source organism: Sequoia sempervirens (assembly GCA_007258455.2). Taxonomy (NCBI): domain Eukaryota; kingdom Viridiplantae; phylum Streptophyta; class Pinopsida; order Cupressales; family Cupressaceae; genus Sequoia; species Sequoia sempervirens. Next base: position 22,859 of record VDFB02166956.1, read on the forward strand.
GTACCCTTTGTTTATTCATGAAATACTTTTCCATTCATATAATTTGCCACATGAACTCTAAAAAGGATAATCGAAGGGGGACAAACTTTGGCAGTATATGTGGGGCCTATGGGCATCCATAAATTCTGATTATTGTGGTATCTAGTAGAAAAAAACAATCACTAAAGTTATGAGCATGGCCTTGCTCAAGTTTCAAATCCAAAGATCTTAACAATTTTAGCACAATTATGTTTAGTCATGGTGGTTGGTGGCAAAGAACTCTCATAATTTTGTACACAAAGTCATCATGGAATATCACATAATTTGAATTCCTACATCTGTTGTCCCATATATAACAACATAGTTGCACTGGCAACAAATTCCACTACTTGTCAATATGACCCAAATACATCTGGTTACTCCATCTATCTTTATTTTGGTATAATATCAGGTGACACAACAAAGAATATTGCTTGAATGTTATGGGGGATCTATTTTCCCTAACTTGCAAAAATCCTTCATGCAATGCTTTCTCAAGATATGAGGAAAAATTATATTCAATGTTCATCTCAAGGTTTTGGATCCTCATAGCCATCATCATTATACTAACTGGAGTTTTCTCTTCTGCATCTATCCCAAGTACTTGATAGAGAGCAAAGTAGGTTTTCTTGAAATAGAATTGGAAATTTGAGACATCAAATGGTTCAATAGCAAAAGGGGATATAAGAATCACCCTATTGTTCACATCATGTAAATGGGGACTTCATCACTTCTATGGGTTTTCCTCAATCTTCTTTACTTCTTTGCAAATCAATTTTAGTCAGGGCTTGTTTGGTTAGGTCAAAACATTCAATGATGGCTACTTTAGTCAACACAACTAATGGTGAACCATCTGGAAATATCATAGACCTAGTAGCAGGATGATAACTCTAAGCCAATACTCTGATGAAATCTACATCTATAAAATAATTTGGGACAATTAATTTGGCCAAATCTAGTTCCCATGGATTTGACACTAGAATCTTTCCCTCCCTTTTGTCATAAAAGTACTAGAATAGTTCCCACCCGAAGATAGGAATAAGGGCATCTCTACAACTATGAGCCACATCATTAAAAACTTTCTTAAATCCTCTCTCAATTGATTTAGGGAGTATATCCAGGATAAACTGTTGTAAGGACCTCTTTTTAACCTTAGATTCTTCCTTTTTAGTTTCAAGTTCTTTCTTCTTGGCTGGCATGATGTCCTTTTTAGTTTCAGCAGGTCTTTCTTCTTGCATGACATGATGTTTAACTATCTTCTCCTATACTTCTAAAATGTAGAATTCCAAACAATCTTGTACTCGTAAAACTTAATTCACAGTTTAACTATCTTACTTCTATACTTCTAAAATGAAAAATTCCAAATAATCTTGTACTCATAAAACTTAATTCACAATATTTATGTGCACTTACCTAGGTTATGATGGTTGCAGAGCTTAACCTCCTCAAACTCCTAGCTCCCCATACGATAATTTTTACAAATGAGTACAAAGAGAATGTCAAATTCTTGGTTTAATGGCTTTTGAGCTCAGTCATGTCAACATTAATATCAACCTTACACCAAATATTTTTCTCGTAATTTGAGTTTGAACATGTACCATTGATTTTACAAGATTAGATGATTGATGTGATTCGTGCATTTAATATCACTTTATTGCCACCATTTTCTATAACTGTCGCAGGATAAAGGGGTATAAATTGCTATACCACATGTTTCTTTGCATTTCACCGTGGGGTAGTGGGATCCTTACCTCTATACCACAAGCTTGAATTGTTTAACCCATGGTACTATGGTTTACATTAACGGTCGCATATGGCTTACCATCATACCACATGCTTCTTCACATCCTTCTGCGATATAGCAGTTCATACCACCCTACCGCATGCCTTTATGATCTTCCTTGCAGGATGGCAGGTTATTCCTCGTTATACCATACCCTTCATTTTTCCTTCTCGCAGTATGGCAGTTTATGATGTATTTTAATTCTCTCATACCACCCAACCGCATCCTCATCATAATAATTTTGTGGTATGGTGGTAAATATCTTCATGTTGTTTGTTACACACCACTAGCCCACCAAGGGTTCAGATTACTACTGAGGGATCATGGTAATAGACTGTTAAGGGATTTGGAATGCTTTTAGCTAGGCATGTTTTTGCTTAAGTTTATATGATGAATTTTTGGCTTTGTATAGGTCTTCCAATGTCATTCAGACCTAAAAAAATTATATGTTAAGTAAAAAATAAAAAGGAATATAAGGGTCAAGGCTCAGGTCATGGAGCTCAAGGTTAATTGTGATGATGGAACTAGGAATTTTTTTAAGGTTCTAACACACCTCATGATGAACTAGACTATGTTTTTCCTTCATCCTGCTTGTGTTATGTTTTTATGAGTTCTTCTCTTGTGAATGTATCCCTAAGGAAAATTTGTCTGATACCTATAATTGTAAACATCTTCTTGGTTTTTGACTACAAATTCTTTTTAATCTGTAAACTAAATTCTATTTTAAGTTTCCATTTGTAGTTATCAGCGGATTGGAAAGTTAGCAGTTATCAACTTATGAACTCAATAAATTTTTACTAATTCAAGTTTTTGATTTATACATTATTGTTTATTTTTACTTCAGGAAATGAAGACAAGGACTATAAGGTGCAAATTGGATGATAGTGATCATAATGCTGAAATTACAATGACAAAATATGAGCACATGCATACTGAAAAAGTGGCCAAGAATAATGAATATTTTTTGTCTTCGTTTGAAAAGGAAATTTGTAAATCCACTAAGTAGTATATTATTTTTTTAATAGTGTTTAATGAAATTTAATAGGCAAGAGCTTTATGTATATAAGACATAATATGATTTTTTTTGGTTTATAGGCAACAAAAAGAGTGCAAAGAAAATGTGGAGAAATAAAAAAAGAAAGAAAAGATACAGTGTCACCATCTCATAGAAATCGACGCTTTTGTGATTCAACAAATGCAGTTGTTGAAAATGGTAGTTGTGATGATTTGCATCTTGGTATAGCACATGGTGATGTGCAACCTAATATAGCACATGGTGATGTGTAGTCTAATATAGCACATGGTGATGTGCAACCTAATATAGCACATGGTGATGTGTAGACTGATATAGAACATGGTGATGTGCAACGTTGTGATGATCTCTTAGGACTAAGTCTAAGATATATTATTGAAAAACATCATGGAAAAGGAATAACAGGTCTACAAATGCTTTTTTCAACATTAAAGGATGTGTTTAATGATGTGGAATTTTTGGAGACTAATACTAATCTACCTACTCATGCCACACCTAATGTGACCAAGGAGAATGAATTTTCGATTAATGAAATTCATGAAGAGAGACCGCTTGCATCTATTGTGCCTCAGAGTGCACTTGTTGCATCTAGAACTTTTGATGGAACTAGTGGATTAGCCAGAAATAATGGTAGTGGTAATTTAATAGAAGATGTGGATGCTTTTTTCAAAAGACAAATATTGAGTCAAGATTTGTACAGATCTACAGAGAGGAATGCAAAAGAAATAAAATTAGAAGGCAAGAAGCCATTCTTTCTTGAGGTATCAAGAGATGGTGAGCCCATTGGGCCAAATGTTGTAAAGTGGGACATTGAGTTAGGTGTAAGATGTAGGGCCCATTTGGATTTTTGAAAATCAAATTTTGCAGAGCAAGATCCATGAGCTATGGAAAATGCTTTTGATACTACTGGTGGGAAAATCTCTAGAAAATATTACAAGAAAAGGATGAGAATTTTGATGAACAATTATAGATACAGTTGGAGAAAAATAATCATGTTGGGAAAAGATAGGTTTGAATCCAGTCTATCTCCTAAAGAGTGTGATGCATTGAGAGAAAGTATGCATTCCAAAGAATATTTGGAAAATAGTAACAGAGGTAAGAGATCAAGAGATAATGTGAGGGATGGATATACATTTGGCCGAGGTGGGTTGCACACCAAAATGGAAAAAATTGCAATAAGTGTATGGCTTTTTGGTTCAATTTACATTGTGTTATTTGTTTCAATTTTTTATTGAACTAACTATATGTTGAAATTGGCATTGTATTTTAGGTGGAAAATAGTAATAGAGAAGCAGGTGCAAAAGATATTGTCAATTATATGGTAGCACTAGATGCTAGTAAATCTAAGAGTAGGATGAAGTTGAAATCTAGTTCTTCAGCAGAGATTTCATAGCCACTTGTTCAATGCCCAGTAGGAGCCTCTATAGATCATGTCAACTCAAATTAACTAGGGTACCAAAAGGTAATGAATTGCATATTCAATCTCATTCAACAAGTTATGTAGTTGGTTCAATCCATTAACCCTATAGTTTTTGCATAGAATGAGCATAAATCCATGGATTCAAATGAGGTAAGAGGCTCTATTGATCTAATTTCTTCTTGTTTGGAAGTTATATATACAAATTCCTCTTAATATGTAGATTATCAAAATATGAGCATAGGAGAATCCAACCCAGTTTCTTTATTGTTGGAGTGATCCAAAAAATGTTCTTTTGGACAAATTTATAGCTTGCATTCTTTACTTGACTATTGAATGCTTTGTATATTTTTTGTATGATGGTTAAAACACATACAAAGAAATTTTATCAAAGAAATAGGAGAACAAAAATCCCTTCATGGTGTCAATAGAGTTGTTGATATTGATAGTGATGAAGTGGACAAGAGTGCGTAGCACAGTCATCTTAGTTGTCCTGAAGTTGAGGTAATTAATATAATAGTTATTAGTTATATGTCCCAATGTTTTGTCATTCTTCATGATTAACATGTTCTTTTGGATAAAAATTTATAGCTTTTGCATTCTTTACTTGAATTATATTAATTTTTGCATGATGATTAAACCATATGATGCGGAGCAATTATATGAAAGAAGGACAAAAATAAAAAGGCCATGTCAACAGAACTCTCTACAAAGTTGTACAACTTAATTTCTACAATGAAATTGATAGTGGTTATGATGATGAACTCAACAAGCATGCACATGATATTCATAGTGGTAGTCGTGCTGAACTCGAGGTGAGTGCTATGAAACCACATGCAAGTAAGTACTATTCAAGTAAGTAATGGTTGTTTTATTATGTAAATAAGGGTAATCATTACCTATTTGATAGAAGTTGGTTAGAATAGTAGTGAAGTGTAATTAGCTAGTATAGATAGATTATGGAAATAAGGAAGAACATATAACTTACATATGGAAGCTTAGAGCTTAGTTGTAATATAGTGTTTTATAAAATCACATACAAAAACTGATTTGTTCCAAGACATAAGACATTACATACAGTTGTCAAAAACAATATAATGTGTATATTTTATTTTATTTTGCAAATATTTATTGATAAACTCCGAGAAGGGGATAAAGTTGAGGTGTTGGATCCATATGATGGTGTTGCTATAGGCATTGGGTGGATTCACACACTATCTATTGTACATGGAGTCAAATTGAAAGGAATGAGAGATGAAAATGTAATTATTTTACAGGTCTCAAGTAACATACCCCTTCCTCATCCAGACAAAATAGATGGACTTGTTCATCTGAAAGAGAAAGAAGGGACCTTCACACGATGGCCACTAAAATATTTGAAAACAATCATAGAGTGTTAGTTGTAAGTGCAAAAGAGAAAAATAAGGGTTAGTAGCAACAGAGTGTGGAGAGTGAAGTTGCAGATAAAGAATGTACTGAGCCTGAATAAGTTGAACCCAAACAAAAGCTAGAAAATCTAATTTGGTTGACATTATGTGAGTAGAATAGAGAATGTTCTATCTTACTACACCTGTAATGTAAAACCCTTTTTCTCTTTTTGTTTTGGTTCCGCTCATTCAAACTAGTGCATTATTGAATATTTGTAAGCAGTAGACACAGAGAATAGGGGTGCAAAAAAAGAAGTAAATATAGAGCAGATAAAGAGGTGTAGAGAAGAGGAAAAGTTGCAGAGAGTGCAACATACATGTATGTGCAGTTGCAAATAGGTTGCAACATAGAATTGTCATCAAAATTGTAATATATTGCATAAGCAAAAAAAAGGCATTGTAACTTAGTTTTCTTAGTCACAGCATTGAGAAACACAGTTTGTAATAGTACATTTTTCAAAGAAAAGACACATTTTTGTCTTGTATCTGCTATAAGAACACATTTTCTCAATAAATTTTTAGTATTTTTACTTCTTAATAGTCATTTCATTATGTGCAAATGAATGATTAATTATTTTCTTTTATGTTTCTACATGTTTAAACCTCAATTAAAGCATTGTCTCATTTCCAACACTTATAGGCAGAAACTAGTGAACAAAAATAATTAAATAAACTACCAATTGACTAAATATACTACCAAATGAAAAAAATCAATGAATAAATATGACTAAATATAATGACTATGCAATTAATAAACAATGTATCAATATACCTACCAGTTGACAAAAATAAATGAACAAAAAAAATTAAATTGATCAAAATGACGATTAAAATTAATGACTAAATACACTACCAATGGATGAAAATCAATGAATAAAAATGACTAAATAAGTGACCAGTTAACATCAATCAATTACTAAATTAACGACAAAATATACCAGTGAATAAAAAATTATTGAATAAGTGACCAGTTTAAAACAATCAATGACTAAATTAATTAACGACCAAACACACTGCCAAATCAACCAAATTAATGACTACAATGACCAAATTGATCAATCAGATGACTAAATCAACAACCAAGTCGATCAAACAAATGAATAAATCAACAACCAAATCAATCAATCAGGCGACTAAATTAACGATCAACTGAATGACTAAAAATGGTTTAGTCATCAATTCAGTCACATTATAAATGACTGGAAATAAACTACTACTGGTCACATGACCATGTTTAGTCATTTATAAGCATTTTTTAGTAGTTTTTTCAATCACGTATTGTGGTTTCTATACTAGGGAATTAATCCACAATATCATTTCTAGTATCCCTCTCCCTCACATTTTTTACAGATACCCTTCTTGGACTTTTTGACCCAGATTCCTAGTTCATAATTTTTATATTCCTAGTTTGGATCCTTTTATTTATATCTTTTCCTTTCCCATCTAATGGGAAAGAAAAGCCCTCATTCTTTTTTCCTTTTGTGGCTTTCTCATAATTTTTAGAGTTTGGGAGTCTTTTCTCAACCAGAACTCCATTCTCCAAAATAGTAGAATTCTAATTCTCCAAAATAGGAGAGTTCTTCTCCTTCATGTGGCTAAAACCTTTAAAAATAGGAGGGGGGATAACCTATGTTTCTCCCTAATAGACGGATTCAACTATTTTTTCTTTATTGTCTAATTTTTTTGGGGTGTGACCCAAGCCACCTTACCCTCCAAGGCATAGGGCTCCTCAATTAGAATATTCATAATCTATGAAGAAGCCCCATCATCCAAATAACACACAACCACAATATGAGTAAGAAGCAATTCCTTAGAAACCACCTCACCATATTGAAAAATGGGGTCCTCCACTAATTTACCATCCTTTTCCTCTACTATTTTATCTTCCTTTTGAGAATCAACTTTTCCACCCTCTAGAATTTCATCCACTTCCTTTTTCTTCCAGACTTAATGCAATATTTTTAGGGTTTTTTGAAGGATTTTTTTTCCCAATATAAAATATTTTTTATACTTAAAGCAAGCAAAGTGAAAGGACCCAAACTGTAGTGGTTGTCACTAGCAACCAAATTTAGACTTAATGATGATTGAATAAGGAATTTTGGGCAACTACTCAATGCACACACCAATCCTTGCATACACAATCCTTCTCCTCGAACAAGTCATAAAATCAACAAGGACATGACCAAAGGTGCTTGCAATACATATGAAGACCTATTTATCCTATAACTCCAATAGTAATCCAAGTATTCTTACCCACAAAGGGACAATGTTGAACAAGTTATTGGTGGGATCAAACCCCATTTACCACCTTTTAAAATCCAAGGTAGACTTTCCAATAAAACATGAGACACTAGATTACAAAGATATTACTCACAAGTAAAAGAAAAGGAAAAAATACCCTTAAGCATTGCAGTAATTTCAAAATATCCTTTAATCCTCCACTTTTAAAATCCAGGGATCTAACCATATCTATATTTGGTCTAAGACCCAAAAAAGTCCCACCAGGGTTGTCTATATCTTGGAAATTATTTTTCTTCTACAAAGTTAAGAAAATTTATGAAAAACTCACTTGAAAGAGGATTAGTAGTGGCTTCAATTAGAGGAGAATTATTTCCTTTGATTGTAGATCCCAAAAGAAAAGCCCAAGATGAAGGACATGGTGATTTAATTGAAGAATATGACTATTTGGTGATCACAAGATCCACCAATTTACTACTTTTAGATGAATGACAATATACAAAAGGCCCAAAATTGACAAGATAGCACCTACCTTTTCCCTTGGCCTCAAAACACCGCCCATGTGAAACCTCGCCTGATTCTGGTGGTTTAAATAATGAAATTTCCATTGCTTCATCCAAATCATCCATTTTTAATAGTATTACATCATCCTACAACCGAGAGCATCAAATTCCATCCATAATAGCATCAAAAAACCTTAACCCTAACTTAAAAAGATATAAAAATTAGCTTTTTTGGATATATCATGAGTTGAAGGCTTATACAGAGGATTTTTCCTAGCATACTACTCCTTTGGAACCTAGTATGAATCCATTAAAATTAAATTAAAGACCCATCAATCCCATACTTCCCACTCAAATTTAGAGATAGATAATGAAGCTAAAAGATGGAGTAATCATCAAACTAATCAATCATTAAAAGCGAGTGTCTAACCATGTCCTAGCAAAGAAAATAAATTAGGACATTAGGCTTTGTGTGGGTTTTACAAATTTGAATATCAAGACCAACAAGGATAATTATCCATTTCCTAGTATGAAAAGTTTATTTTAGAAAGTGATAGGGTAAAAAATGATGTCTATGATGGTAATATTCTTAAGGTACAATCAAGTATTGGTCAAAGAATTTGAATATCCAAAAAATAACATTCATAATTCCATGGGAACATTTATTTAAGTTGGGATGTCATTCGAGCTAAAGAATGTAGGAGACACATTTAAAAGATTAAGGAATATTTCCTTTTAAAATATAAAAATTTAAATTATGGTGGTCTACTAGGATGATATGAATTATTACTCCAAAATAGAAAGGATCATTATAAAAAAATAGATTTAGTCTTCTAGGGATACTTAAAGCACAACAATTCTTTGAATCTCAAGAAATATACATTTGGAGTAGAAGAAGCAAATATTCAAGGAGAAATTTAATATTCAAGGATGGGGTGATAAATGATACAAAGTGAGTCAAATATATTGATCTCATCCCATAGCTCAAGATAGTCAAGGCAAGCTAACCATTTTTTGGGCAAAGAAAATTTCTTAGCAAGTTCATTCCTAACCTTGTAAAAAAGAAAAATACAATTTCCATAGTGATAAAAAATGGGTGATCCACTAACTGGGACAATGAATTAAATAATTATTTTGTGGATATTAAATATGTACTTAAGTAGGCACCAGTGCTAATAAATCTAAATTACTCAAATCATTTTCACATTTTTTCCTTTCCATCATTATATATACAATTTCTATTGTTTTTTTATAAAAAATGAAGATGGATATGAATAGTCAATTTCTTTATTTATAAAATCCATGAGAGATGCTAAATTTAATTCATCCATTATCGAGAAACATTCCTATGCTCTTATTAAGATGGTGAAATTTTACTAGATCCTATCTTGTAGGAGTCAAATTCACTGCCTATGTTCCACATATAGTTGTGAAAGATATTTTTATATAATATGAGGTATTAGGAAAGAGGCGTAGATGGATTAACAAGATCCAATACTATGACTTGGAGGTGAGACAATAATGCTAGTTAGAGGTCAAGGCCTAGAAAAACTGACTAATATAAATTTTTATGTAGTTGAAGTGCATCAAGTTAACTATGACTCATCTTTTCCTCATAACTTGAGGGATTATCCCTAGTATAAGGACATTATTTTATATTTAGAAAATTTATTTTTCATAAAATTATATATGATAAATATAAGAGAAAATTGAACTTGATATCTCAAAGATATGTATTAGTTCAATGCCAATTAACTTGGAGAAATATTAATGGTGTATTCCTCAAGTGTTTAGAGAAAGAGAAATAAAAAAGGGCTATTGAGGAATACCACCAAGGATTGTGTGCTGATAATTTAATATCTAGGACTAATAATCATAATACTATGAGTAGGATATTGGTGGCCAATATTATTTAGAGATATGACCAACTTTATTAAATGATGTGATGCTTGTTAGAGATTCTTTGGAAAGATGAAATTCGTGGGTGCACTCCCCTTCATAACTAGATAAATTGAGGGTCCATTTCATCAATGAGGTATTTATTTTATTGGGGATGTTGTTGAAAATTCTATCAATGGATATATATATATTTCCAATGGCTACTTCACCAAATGGGTGAAACCAATCCCATGATAAATGCTACATCAAAGGTGATGATTAGATTCTTGCTAAATAATGTCATCACACAATTTTTTGTGCCATATTTTTTTCTCCTAATAATGTAATTTATTTAAAATCCCATGATTTTATTGGTACATATTTTTAATACAAGATCTCTCTAAATCATTAATCTCCTTATCATCTACAAGGAGATGGATAGGATAAATCTAGCAATAATTGCAGCATGATCATCATCAAGAAAACTCAAGATGACAATAAGAAGAGATGGGATGATAATTTAAAGTTTTTTGGGGGAAATATAAAACAACATACAAGAATTATATTGGTTAGATTCCATATTAATTAGTTTATGGCATAGAGACCAAACTATTTAATATTTTTATGGTAGTTGTAATGTAATTATTTATAGTTAATGAACATTTTTGTCCCTATTTTGTACCACGTGGGGAAGGGGGATGATAACTTATATACTCTCATTGATGTAATTATTGCAAGTATGAAGGTGTTGTCATTGATGTCTTGAAACAAGCATGTATTGTCATAGGTGTCAACTGTGTAGTGGTTGAGAGAGATTGTTGCAATATTGTGTTTTGGTTTTGCTCTGCATTTCTTCTAGGTTGAAGATCTACTTGTTGTAGTATTGTGTTCTAGTTTTGCTCTGAATTTCCTCTTTTCCTTATTAGGGACTATTCTATTGTATTTCTTGTCTTCAATCGATTTCTCCTCTTTATCAAACTTATTTGCCACAACTAATTTCTTTTCATTTTCAAAGGTATTCCCTTTGTCAGAATTTTCACCACTAGAAACTATTTTTTCTTCAACTCTAAATCTTTCATAAAGTTTTACAAAAGCATCAACAAATGAGCTCTTTCCTTTCTCTAGTCCTAAGCCTAATTTCTCCTTATTAGCTGGCTTTTGTGTACTTAACAATTCATCAAGAATATTAGTACCACCTTTTAATTTCAAACCCTTATTGATATACTCATTGACTTTCTCCAACTCTTTTCTTAAGGAAACTAATTTTGCTTCTAATTTCATGCATCTATCTATTTAGAATTCAAAATTGGATTTCATTACTACTTCACCTCTTTTAGCTTCTTCAACTTGAAGTTTTAGATTTACCACCAACTGATTGGATTCCTCAAATTCTTGAGTTAATTTGTCAATCTCCTTTTGAGAATTCTTCTTCAGTTTCTTGTTTTCCCTCTTAAGATCATCATATTAGTCTCTTAACTCATCAAGATCTTCAAGAGTACTAATCAATTCTCACTCAAGATCAACAACTACTTCCTCTTTTTCTTCATATGAGTCCTTAACTTGTGCTTCCTTTTGATCCTTAATTTATTTTTCCATGAAGAGGAATTATTTTCCAACTTCTCTCATTACAAGAGCATGACCTTGATCATCATCTGAACTATCACTAGCATCATATGTGTCACTTTCTTCATGAATGTACAGGCTCTTCTTTTTCTTTCCAAAATTCTTCCTTTTAGGATAAAAAAATTTCTTCTTTTTTCTATCTCCTTATTGCATAGATTTATCATCTTTATCATATGAGAACTTAGAGGAAAAGTGACCTATCCTACCACAATTAAAACACTTAAAGGGAAACTTACCTTTATATTTTTCCGATCCTCTTCTTAGTCTCCTTATGAAGTTTGCTTCTTCCTCATCAGTTTCTTCATGATCTGATACAATGATAGCAGCCTTGTCTATCTTATCAGCTTCATCCTTTTCCTTTTTTGCAACCTTAAATGCAACTTCTCTCCTAGAAGGTTTAGCTAGCATCCTCATTTCATATGTTATAAATATGCCATGTAATTCATCAAGAGTGAGTTTATCAACTTCTCTTCCTTCTTCAATAGTAGAAATCTTGGAATCATATTTAGTTATCATTGACCTTGGGACTTTCAACAAAACAACATATTCTTTCACTTCTACACCATATCCTCTAATAGAATTTGCTATATCATTAACTCTCAGAAGATAGTCTGCAATTTTCTCCTCTTCAATCATTTTCAAGCCTTCAAATTTTTCTCTCAACACTTGTAACTTTTCCAACTTCACCTTGGTGTCTCCTTCATAGATCTTGCTCAATTTTTCCTAGACATCATAAGAAACTTCACAATGCATGACCTTGCTACGAACAAAATAAAACAATTTTTTTATAATGGTGAACCAAGCTTTCTCATTATTCTCATAATCCTTCTTTCCACTAGCATCAATGGGAGGAGTAGCACAGATAGCATATTTGTTCTTAACTGACATCTAAAAATCATGTCCAAGAGATCCTAATTATCCTTTCATCAGTGAGCTCCACTTAGGATAATTTGTTCCATCAAACCTAGGTGGCTTGCATGAACCTTCCTGACTTGCCATTGTGTTCAATTATCCAAGATCTACCCAAGCTAATTAAGCTTCTCCTAGGGAACCTATGCTCTGATACCAATTTTTGGAACACAATGATCTACTAAGAGGGGGGTGAATCAATAGATATTAAAAATTTTAGTCCTAAAAACCTTTTTATAGGTTTTACCTTAAAACTCAAATGTGCAGATTAAAACATAAATCAATATAGTGATCACATGAACATGATACAACAACAAGGTATGTGTAGGATCATCATGGAAAAAACAGGCCCTTAAGTGGCAAAAAAATTAGAAAAATCAAAGTTAGGCAACTTGACGTAAAAATTTGAATAAGTTATCTATATTATTTCAAAAATATGTAAGAATAGAATTTGTAGAAAATTGAATGTAGTTTCTAAACTACTAGGTTTATTTTTAAACAAAATCTATTTGGTGAAAATTTGAAATTTCAATGCAATAGTACTTAAATTTCAAGGAAAAATAAGAAGTAGGTGTTTGTTTGACCACCCTAACCACAATAAAATGATAATATTTTTTATAAGATTTTGGATATAAGTAGAGGACTCATGTCGATGTGATGCATATTTTTTGTAATTTTTTTCCAAGTCAATAATTAATTATGATTTTTTTATTACAAATTTTAAAAATATAAAAAATCGTACGTCTAACCACCTTAACTTGGTCAAAACTTCATGAAATTCAATATATATTTTGTAATCCTATAGTATCTGAAGCATAGAATGTGACACATGTTTGATTCAAAAATGTGATACCGTTTGAAAGCTATAGATGTTTTCAATCGGCTATCAATCGGGACTTTAGTCGTAATTCAAATAGAAAATGAATAATAATTATTTATTAAATTCAAAGTAAAGCATAATTTATACTAGTAGAAAGTGAGAATCTCCTTTAAACCCTTTTCATTTCATTAATTTTGGGTTAAAAAAAAATTACCACATACCCAACATTAATATCCATGATGTTATGTGTTATGTGTTGGGTATGTGCAGGATCATGATGTTATGTGTTGGGTTTTTCCATTACTATATCGAGGGGACACAAAATATTGTCTCATCAAAATTCACTTTTCTCTTTGATGAGCACCCTTGCACTAGCATTTTCTGATCCATCTTCATCAAACTATATTTTTGATCTATCATCATCAAATGATTGTGCTTGGTCTTTGTCATCCTCCAAATAGTATCCATTTACTGAATGTTGATTTGCAACAAGGATGTAAAATCAACGAATGATCGATCACCATGTGGCAATGTCCTATTCACCTATCTTACCCATGTCATTCTTACCTAACTGGGTTCCACCATCGACATTACATTATCCCATCACCATATTGTAGAGACTAGCTTCATAGTCCTGGAAACACCACTCTATCCACTCGATGAAGGTTATCATCATGGTATTGTAGGGAGTGCCTTAAGAACTCTACCGATGATAAATGTCACTCTGATGAAAACAACTCCAAATACAACATTTCAATGTGGGGTCCACACACGTACGCTTCACTGTCAGGTCCCACCTATCAGTATATCAAAGGGAGTGAAAATTTTGTCACTCAAAAACACTCATGTCTTCCCAATAACCACACTACCATTCACTTGCAACTCTTACTATCAGCAAATCAAGGGACAAGTTGCCAAGTCTCACTGAAACTCCATTGTCACTCTGATCACTTCACAACAAGGATGTGAAGCATGAAATTGCCACATCTAAGATATTGATAAAATTGTCACATCGAACACATATTGTCACTTTGATGAGTTTGTATTTCTTCTTATCGCTCCATCGAAAAGAGTCCTTCCAGACCCCTATCGTGATACCAGTGTCTCACCGATGATACGATCATCAAGCTATCAAAGGGACTCCAAGACAAGTCCCACTGAAAGGCTCCTATTGTGTCGATGTAACATAACTTTCTTTCTATGCTATTGTGTCGAATAGATATAAAAAAAACTCACTTCAACATATCATTGTCTTGTTGATGAAAGGATAAATGCTTGTTACGCCACTTAGGAAATATTATTATCAAAAATACTTGAGCAACAACTTTCTGCAACCATGTATTTCATCTCAAATTCACCTTAGACATCATGCTAAATAATATTTCATTTGCATTCATATGATTGGCACTACTCATTAATACACCTTAGACATTAATGACCACATTTTTCCAATAATTAATTTTCAGAGTCAGGCCCGAACCAACTCTGTCCAAATAATCTTTGATCTCCTTTTGACATCAATGACAACATTTTTCAACACACATGAATGTTTTAGCAATGACCTAACTTGAATTTTGGATTCATGGTTGAGGATGGTATAACTATGAGTTGAATTATTGATAGAGGTCAAGATAGATGTAAGACAAATGTGTGTGTGAATTGTATGGTGTGAGTGATGTGAAATTGAGTAGATCAGTGTGAACTTTCAAGTGTTGGATTATTGGATGTAGTGAGTAGAAGGTGTCTACATCATTCAAATAGACTGTGAAGGTGTTGGAGCTATTGTGTAACATTCCCAACTAATATTTCCAAAATAAATTAATAATTGACATTATGAATATAAATTTAAGACATAAATCCCATAGCTATTTTCCAACATAGAAAATTCATGTCCATAAATAAGAAATATATATATATATATATATATATATATATATATATATATTCATTTCCAAGTGTCAATAGTCAATATACAAAGATTGAATTGGCACTAAATCACCACATAGTCAATACAATACTTACATCAATAAGATTGAAATTTCACTAAAATTCATCTTCGATAGCTCACCTCCATTAGTGGATGAGAACATGGTTCAGGTTCTTTTCCACCCAACCACGAAGCAATGATTCCCCGAGATTCTTTTTTCCATCGAAGAATACCTGACTCTGCATGGAACACTTAGCAAGAGATACAATTTGCAAGGTGGAATCTATGCATGCCTAACTATATACATTTATATCTATTGCTAGAAAATGCAAGCTCCGTGTTAGGTAAAAATATAAAGAAGACAAAGAGAATAAATAATAAACAATGTTTTGAATAAAATGATTGTAAAGCTTGGCCAAGCTCATGTTGCACATAAAATGCAACTTAAATTAGATTTGGAAAAGAAAATCTACAGTCTCTGGCACCCATTCTCGGAAGGTATCTTACCATAAAAAATGGGTATCCCTCCCTTCTAGACCATCTACTAGCATCATATTCCAGTGAGCTATAGTCTATCTTAGTACTTTTTGTATCATTCCATTTCATCAATCATCAAGCAAGTAATCAATTTAAAATATGGTATATCCATTCACCTATTCATCATATAACTATCTTTTCTTAAGATTGGTATTTGCACTTCAACACTATTTCATTTCTATAGTTCTTTCCTTTGCAAATGAAATTAAACAATCATAATCAAATGAGTAAATTAAGATGAAATAAGAAGGTATACTGCATGTATGTGTACATGCATAAATGATGAGTTTATGCATGTGCACATATATGTATATTATTTTTTAGTGTAATTAATTATTACACTAGCATAAGTTAACTTAGGTCTTGCATTAATTTAGTCCTAGGTTGCATAAATTAGATAATCATAAATAATGGGGTAATTCTTGTTTCCATGTTTGTAGGGGATAAAATTCCTTCTAGAAGATGAGTTGTCCTTCTAGAACTTATCTCAATCTTTTATCATCTCCTAGGTAGAGTTTACATGTTGTCACATGTTGTTAGATCATGACACATGGCAATATCATATTGCATCTTGCATCTCTCTCATGCCTATATATTCAAGGAATTTGTACATTTGTAATCATCTAATATCTCATATTCTAGATCAATAGCAATCTCCATTTGCATTCCCTTAGTTGCAACACTTTCTATGTGGTTGAATTTCTCTTGGAAAAGGTCCTCTTGAAGGCTGCAGCTTCACGGACATTGTGCATCCATTATTTCAACATTATTCATAGTTTGTATATGCGTATAAATTATTTAAGAATAATAAAAGTAAAATTCATTCAACATGTAGATTTACAGATCAAGATACATTGATTTCTTTAGATACGTAAATTCCAATCTTATCTACTATGTTCCATTAACAACACAATGAAAAGATAAAATCAACTTCAAAAGCATAATGAGAATCAGTATTAATCTTTGTAAATTCTCAATCTGTATTGCTTTGAAAAAGCATAACATTATCCTCCAATCATTATGTTCTAGATATATAACAAATCATTTATTTCTCTATGTTTAATTAGAACATTGTGGTGTTCTACATTTTGTTCTTTAAATCACACATATATGCTTATATAATGAAAATATTGGGGTTGATCTGCATTAATTATGCTATCGAATTATATCCTTCACCTAATGTTTCAATGGTGTTGTCGGACTCATGCTCGAGGCAATTATTTATCACTTGAAAATTTACATAGTATATGCTACTACTCAATCTGTATGATTCTTATGCATGTTCGACTGAGCATGCACACACACACACATATTTGTGCATATATATACATATATATACATGCCGCCAAAGGATTAAAGAGAAGATACTCATAAGCTGCGAGGGTTTCATATACCCTTAGCCTTTAATGGTCGATATTTTGTCTTCCACAAATCGATATAACACATGCAATATTGTTTGCAAAAACATTACAACAACAGTCACAATAGAACAACATCATTCCTATCTATATTCTAAATGAAGCTTGATCGTTCAACACAAAACTGAAATAACAATGTGACATAGGGATACATTCCCTAATACATATTTATATTTTTAAAGATCGACCTCGATCAATACAAATTTACACGAGGTTGATAACATTCATCCACACTATGCTCGAAGAGGACAAGGTATATCGTTCATCAACCTACAACATTGTTGGCACTATTATCCGCCCATTAATATACACATGGAGCAAAATGATATGGATAATTTTGAGTCGAGATTTACACTCGAATGCTCCATACCATTTGGCCCCATGAAATACTATACATACATATTACTGTGAACGTAGATATCATTCAAATGGGATCAATATGGGTGGTCGACACCAAAGATGGTGTTTCCATCACAGAGAACATATCAATGTCCTCAAGTTTGAAGATAAAATAACATGCGAGCTAGAGCTCAAACACAAACCTTCTAGTCGATCATCCTTTTGCATGTTGTTACATAATGAAGGTCAAAAATGGGGTTTTCATTTCCTCCCCAAACATGGCTTTCTATAATTTCACAACACACAAAATGGAAACAAAGCCACAAGTATGAAACAAAGATAATAGCATGCTGCTCAATTTTTGATAAGTCGATCTTTGCTCAAGAGAAGGAAAAATCGATTATTTTAAAGGAAACTTTTTAAGAAGGCATCGTTCTTACCTCTTGTTTGCAATATTGATGGTCTTTCCTCAACCGCATGGAAATGAATATCTCCCCTCTTTGTTCATTTCCTTTTGTTGCTTTTTCCTCAATCACATTCCCTAATTTTTTCTTGATTGACTCCTTTAATTCAAAATTACCACTATCTTTTTCCTTTGATTTCCTGCATTCTATTCTTGGAGTGCTCTTAACTCTCCATACCTCCACTATCTAGCTGCCCCACTCCCCTGTCATTGGAATTATCCATCCATTCCAATATGGAAGGGGTTGGAACTATGAAGGGGGTTATATGAATAATCACTGTCATTGCTCCTTCCATATAATTTCTTAAGGAGTTTGGAATTAAAAAACACTTATTATCTAAAATTTGTTATAATATAATTGCATATATATATGTATATATGTATTTGTATTTATTTCTCTTACCAAGGATTTATTATTTCAAATTATTTTAAAGGACCAATTATTCAAATCATCGTCTTACAAGGAAACAATATGTAAATAGTTATATTTTACATTCCACTCTTTTTTCCTTTTTCTCTAAATATGAAATTTACTTTGAATGGACAAGGTAAGGCAAATAATTCCATGAATTTATTTATTTAATTTAAGCTACCTAGTTATTCATTCATGATTCATATAAGCAAGAATGATATTTTTCATTTACAAGACAAATGAAAATTTCATGGTCTATTGTGGTGTGTGAGATTCCAAATTCCAATCTTCCTTATCGTTCGTCATCTGGCTAAGCATCCCTACCTCAACCATGTTCTCATTCTTCAACATGTTCCTGCATACACAATCTTGCACTTACAATTGTTCATCAGTAACCTTTAACCAATAGTCATTATAAAATAATTCTCTTAAATCATAAAATTGCAAGATAATTTTTTCAAATATTATTGCATTTATCAAATCCCATAAATACTAAATGATAAATTCCATTTTTCAAATATTTCAATTAACCTAACATTATTAAATGAAAGCAATGAAATTGAGATGTGAAATATTATGGTGGAATCTTTTTTTCATTGAGATCGTGTTCTTTGTGTAACATTTCTTCTCTATCTTCTTTTCATTCTAGCAGTGAGCCTTGGTTGTGAGCCTTTCTAGATAGTGTCATATTCTGGTAGTGAGCCCTTGTAACCGGTTTTGCTATTACTTATTTTGTGAGCTAATCCTCACTATGGATTTTCCCTTATTGGTTTTTCCACGTAAATCTAGTGTTGTCTTGTGCATGGTTTTGATTTGTTTAAGTTTATGTTATTTTCTTTCCATGCTAATTCATCATAACAAATTAATGGTTTAATGAATGTTTGTGGTTTTGAATGTTAATGAGGGTTTCGATATTTTGATAAGATACAATTGGTTCACCCCCCCTCTCAATTGTCTTGTTCATTCAAAAAATTGTATCAGAGCAAGGTTCCTTGGAGAAAAGATTAACTTGAGGTAGATTTGGGATGATGAACAAGGATATCCCTATGTTTGATGGCACAAACTATGCATTCTAGAAAGTTAAGATGGAAGGCTATTTGTTTTACCTTGGATATGACATTTTTCAAGTAGTGAAGACTAATTACAATATACCTAAAAATGGACCAAGTACAAGTGATGAGATCAAGGCCTATGAAACAAATGGTAAAGCAAGGTTTTTCTTTTGAGTAGTCTTGCAAATGTTGAATTAGTGAAAGTTGTGTATTTGAAAACTGCTAAAGAAATATGGGATAATCTAGGAAGTATTTTATGAAGGAGATGATAACGTTAAACAAGCTAAGATGCAGAATTTGAAGACACAATTTGAGAACTTGTGAATGTCTAAAGATAAAACAGATACAAGTTACATGTAGAGAGTTGATGAACTTGTTAGTGTAATGAGAGGTCTTGGTGCAAAATTCAAAGAACCTAAAGTGGTAAAGAAAATTCTTAGAACTCTTCCTAATTCATATGGACAAAAAAATGATTTTATTGAGGAGGTTACAAATTTTAATACTTACACTAGATATTAGTTCTTTGTCACACTAACTACATTTGAAATGGGAAAGTTTGGTCTAAATAATGGTACAAAAGTGGAGGAATATTTCAAGGCTGGAAAATTAGAGAATATTGAAGGTTCAGATGGAGATGATCTTGATGATGTGGAAGCTAAATTTGTAAGAAGGATGAAAATGGGCACCGGTAAGTACAAAGGTAAATTACCTTTCAAATGTTTCAGTTGTGGAAAAATAGGTCACTATGCTTCAAGATGTACAAATAGAAGTGTGAACAATAAGAATAAGGAAAACAAAGGTAAGATGATCAAGAAAATATATTATGTTAGAGAAGATGTTATTTCAGATGATGAATCTAATTATGGAGACTATGATGATAATGGATTCTTGTTCTTTACTTTAAAAGATGAATCTATTTATGCTAACTCTAAAAGATGTGGGAAGGAAAGTACTATGAAGACAAAGGAGACAAAGGTTAAGGTTGAAGGTACTTTGGTATCTTCTTTTCATGTTAGACAAGATAAGAACTATTAGATCATTGACAATGGTTGCTCAAATCATATGGCTAGAGACAAGAGTAAGTTTTTTTAACTTGAAAAATATGATGGAGGAATTATTAAATTGGAGATGATTCAAGTGCTAAGATTTGTGGAATAGGTTCAATCGGTTTTGATAGCAAGCATAATAATGATGATGTTTACTATGTCAAGGTTTTAAGGCTTAATATTTTGATTGTTGGACAAATGTGTAGCAAAGGATATAATCTTATGTTTCAGGATGATGGATGTGAGATCGAAAAAGGGTCCAAAACTGTGATTGCTGCTAGAAAGAGGATAAATGGAAATGTTTATTAGCTCAAGGGTGTTGATGGCCATTGCTTTATGACTTAGATTAATGAAATCTGGTTATGGCACATGAGGGTGTGTCACATCAATTTTGATAACTTGGTTAGAATAAATTAAATTCAAGTAATGAGAAATTTTCCAAGGATTACAAAACTTATTAATGTTGTCTGCAAGGAGTGTCAAATTGAAATAAAACAAGAAGAAGTTTCAAGGGTAAAGAACAATCTTCTACCATATTATTGGAATTGGTGCATATAAACCTTTATGGTCCTACAAGAGTGAGAAATCTTCAAGGTGATAGGTATTTAATGCATTTGATTTATGATTATTCTAGAATGACATGGATTACTTTTCTTAAAGAAAAATATGAAGCCCTAGATAGATTCAAAGCATTTAAAGTTATGGTTGAGAATGAAATGGATTTGAAGATCAAATTTTTGAGGTCTGATAGAGGTGGAGAATTCACCTCCAATGAATTTAACATGTTTTGTGAGAATCATGGCATAAAGAGGCATTTTTTTGCCCCTAGGACTCCTCAACAAAATGTAGTGGTTGAAAGGAAAAACATGATTGTTCAAGAAGTTGCAAAGACTATGATGAAAGAAGCTAATCTACCACAAGTCTACTAGAGAGAAGCAATTCATACTATTTTTTACATACTTAACAGAGTTCAAGCAAAAGAAAATAGCACAAAGACTCCCTATGGGTTGTGGTATGGAAGGATCCCTATTGTCAAGTACTTTAGAGTGTTTGGAAGAAAATGCTATATCATAAGAGATGAAGAAAACAAGTAGGAAAGTTTTATGCAAGGTCTGATGAAGGAATCTTCCTTTGATATTTTACTAAAAGAAAATCTTACATATGTTACAATAAAATATTGAGAAATATTGTTGAGAGTGCAAGTGTCAAAGTGGATGGAGATCTACAAAATTCAATGGTGATAGATGGATATGAATCAAATGAACCTACATGCAAAGAAGAAGAATAAAAAACTAAAGAACAAGAAACATAGGATGAAGAGGAAGAAGCTCCAAAAAATACCCCTAAAACCCCTAAGTATGTGAAGAGAAATCATTCCAAAGAACAAATCATTGGAGACAAAAGAAAAGGTGTGTTGACAAGAAGGAAAGTTGTTGAAGTAGAGGTAAATTTATGTCTACTTTATAAAGTAGAACCTAAGATAGTGATTGAGGCATGTAAGGATGAATATTGGATGAAAGCTATGGAAGAAGAACTTATGCAGATTGAGAAGAATCAGACTTGGGAACTTGTCTCAAGACCAACAAACAAAACCATAATTGGATCTAAGTGGGTATTCAGAAATAGATTGAATGAGAATGGAGAAGTGGTATGAAACAAGGCAAGGCTTGAAGTGTAAGGGATATGCACAAGTTGGAGGAATAGAATGTGAGGGGACATTTTCTCTAGTGGCTAGAATGGAAGAAATCGGGATTTTTTTGGCTTTTGGAGCACATAAATATTTCAAAGTTTATCAGATGGATGCGAAGTCTTCTTTCTTGAATGTAGAGTTGAAAGAGGAAGTATACATAGAACAATTGGAAGGATTTCAGTTGTTAGAATGGTTTGCAAATTGAAGAAGGCATTCTATGGATTGAAGAAAGCTCCTAGAGCTTAGTATGCAAGGTTAGATAAGTATTTGATACAACAAGGATTCAATAAGGGAACCATATATAGTAATCTTTACTTTAAAGTTGACAAATATCAAATCTTGATTGTAGTAGTGTATGTTGATGACATACTTTTTGGAGGCAATGAAGCTATGTGTAAAAATTTTGCAAAAGAGATGTAGAAAGATTTTGAGGTGTCTATGTTTGGGGAGATGAATGTATTCCTTGGACTACAAATAAATCAAATAGATAAAGGAATATTAATTTCATAATCAAAGCATGTCAAATAAATGTTGAAGAAGTTTGGAATGGAAGACTCCAAATTGGTTTGTAATCCTATGGTTACTGGTTACAAATTGAGCAAGAATGATGAATCCCCTAAGGATGATTAGAGAAAATACAGATGTATGATTGGTGGATTGCTATATCTAACTACTACTAAACCAGATATCATGCATGTAGTTTGTCTTGTGGCTATAATTCAAGAAGATCATAGAGAGTCACATGTTGCAGTACTGAAGAGGATATTTAGATACCTAAAGGGCACTCTAGATCATGGCTTATGGTATCCAAAAGATACCAATTTCACATTGATTGCTTACACAAATGTAGATTGGGTTGTGTTATGCCTTGCATAACCACCCCATTTTCTTCTAGAACAAAATGGGTCCCCCCTTCTCTTTTGTTTTCTTTGCCTTTGGTTATTTGCTTTGCTCTTGGGGGTTCTTCTGTTTTTCTTCCTGAGTTTGTCTGTTGGTTCTGTTAAATTTTGGTTATGTCTTAGCTTGAGTTGGTTTTCTTTTTTGCTAAGTACTGAATGACATTATCACAGACAATGGTGTATTTCATTATGATGTATTTTATGTTCTTCTAAGGGCTAATGGAGGAATTTGTTTTGCGGGATTAAATCACTCATCTGAGGATATCTCTTAGGGAAGCCAACTAAAGGCATGCCTCAATCACATTCAGTATAAAAATCCTCAAGAGAAAGGTTACTGGGACCTTTTGGATGTCTTGCCGATTGGGGGCTTGGCTCTGTCCGTTTAAAATCCAAAGGGGTGTTAGAACTATAAAATTATGATGATTTTACATGTTGTTCATACTCACAATTTTCCAAATAAGCCCCACCATGAGCATATTTTCCCCATATTTGGCCATGTAGAACTATAAATTCCATTGAGTCTGAATAATTCACATTATATTTCATATCGGCATGAGATTATCAAGGTCTCCTTGACCCATAATGCATTTTGTTAATATACATTTGTGTTGCCTATTGGCAAGACCTCAGGGATGTCACAATGATTGGAATTCACATGCAGGTACCTATTGGTGAGACATTAATCATTGTTCTGGAAACTAAGAATTTCCCCATCGACATGAAAGTCTTCTTCGGAGTGATCTCTTGGCGAGATCTTCATGTCTCACTGACCGGTGGCAGAGGTATACACATTTCGCCAGGAGGCTTTTCTTCGGGGGGAAGTCTCAACGAATTCTTCATGTCTCACCGACTAGCGCAAAAGGAGCAAACACTTTGGCAAGAGTTGTGTCTTCGGTGTGTGGTCTTTCCGAACGCTTTGTGTCTTGCCGACCACTGATAAGAATACATCACGTTGAGAAACTTTTGCAGTAGAGGGATGTATTGGCGAGTGCATCTGGTCTCGCCGACAAAGCACAAAAAGGATTCTATCGGGGTGAGGTCTTGCAGTCTTGCCGACCCATTTTTTCACACCGACATATTGCTTCATCGATGAGAGAATGATATTGTCACGGTGACAAAAAGTAAACTTATGGAGATTTCTCGATGAGACATAAGGTGTCTATGGGATGTCTCCTCGACAAGAGAATGTTACAGCGACACATGTGAAATGGAAGAATAGCGTCAGCAAGAGGTCTCACCAACATGGTGGACTCTTGCCGAAAAGGTTTGTCTTCAGGGAGAGTGGTTCACCTTCGGCATGAAGTCTAGCCGACGTGCTAAAGTCTCGGTGACACAGAAGTGATATCGCCAGGAGTCTGCCCGACAAAAGGAGGTCCCACTAACAGTTTGAGCTCGGCGATAATTTTTCCTTTGATAGGAAGTCTGGCCGACTAGCAGTGGCTCTCGCCAAAAGGTCGATCTTCGATATAACATGAAGGGCTCGAGGGGATGTCCTATCGATATGGGATTGTCTCACTGACATGATCTCAACTCGCCTAAGGGTTATCCCTTCACCATAATGTCCTGTCGACTATGGGAGGTCTCCCTGAAGAAACATGAGCTCTCGGAAAAAAGAAGAGACTTCGCCGAAATGTCTCAGTGAAGGAAAGATGGCTCGCTGACATGAGGTAATATTGGCTTAAGGTCTCGCCGATCCATCAGAGTCTCAACAATACGGGGCGTCATCGGAAGGATCTCGCCGAGAGAAGGATGGCTTCGGAAAAAGTCTCGCTGACAAGCTGAACTCTTGCCGAAATAAAATGGCATCGGCAAAGTAAGATTTCATCACCATGAGGTCTCGGCGATTGGGAGATGTCTCACCGAAAAGGTGTGCCTTCGGGGAGAATGAATGCATTCGGCGAAATGTTTGGGCGACTCTGAAATGTCCCAGCGAAACAAAGGGTCTTCGATGAAAGGTCTCGCCGACCCAGCGATGTCTTGGCGATAGGGCGTGAGTTCGGGGTAAGGTCTCCCTAAAATGAAGAAGTCTCCCCAAGATGGAGTGTGCTCAGCGAGAAAAGAGATGGAGCATGAGGTCTCTCCTAGCGGCGGTGGATGCTACTTAGATAGGAGCTCCTAAGCCAAGGAGAACATCACCATGAAGTCTCACCGACCCGATAGGGTCTCACCAAAAGGAAATAGGCTCGGGAAGAATAGAGTGATATCACCACAAGGTCTTCCCAACTGACGGAGGTCTCCCCGACATAAAAAATGAGCTCGCAAAGGGATTTTGAGCCTCGT
>VDFB02166957.1:0-19826 GCA_007258455.2 Sequoia sempervirens
AAATTCATTTATGACATTCTAAAAAATTTGCAGGTGGGAAATAGAAGTCTAGATCTAGCACTATAGGACCCAAAAAGTTGATCTAGACCCCCTTACAAAGACCCATTCGCGATTGGACGAATGAGTCCTTGTAGGCACATCAAAACCAAATTTTCTAAGAATTTTTTTTGTCCTCCGCACTTCCCAAATCCTTTTGCAAACTATTCTTTCTATTTTTCAGTTGTTAGGATCTTAAATTTTATGTATTAAGGCATATAGGATCATTAGTTTAACCATTCTAAAATATTTCTAATCAATTCTAATCCCTCATTAGATTAGATTTAGGTCTAATTGGCTCACCATTAGGGTAGAAAGTTAATCTTTTCACCTTGTGATCTTTATCCTAATGAAACTTGGAAAAAGGCCACCTTTGCATCCTAGGTTCTTTACACTTAGGACCTAGGATCACTTTTTCTATATTTTATACTTTGACTAAAGTAGGGGCTAAATTTAGGGTAGAAAATTGTATACCTTTACAATTTCATACTATGTTTGGGTCCCTTAATTTATTGGACTTAATTAAGGTTATAATTTTCTAAATAATGCATTCCAAACCCTTATTCTTACTACTTTCAAAAAGGGGAACTGACATTAAATAAATGCATTTAATAATGAAATTTCCTTGATTCATGTGTGTCCTATAATTTTAAGCTAGGACCTATTGGCCCATGGGTGAATGGGTCTCCTTTATGAGCTAGGACATAAATTAAAATATGTTTTTTGCATCATTTTAATGATTAAAATTAAAATTGTAAGTATCAACTTTTGGAATCTAATTTTTTGGAAATTGGATAAACACCTATAAATACCTAGTTATTTTACCATTCCAAATCTAAGAAGAAATCTAAGAAACATGATGTAGCAATTCAAGAGAAAATATTATTGTCAAGAGCATTCAAGAGTAGAATTATTAGTCATTTATAGCAGCAATCAAGATCATAACACCATGTCAAAGTTTATGTGTGCTTATGTTGTCTTGTGAAGGCTAATAATTGTTTTAGACCCATCTTCATGCATTCAAGCATTCAAGAAAATATAGCAAGCAAGATCCAATTCCCTTGAAGTTATGTGTATTCCTTCAATCCTCCAAGGAAGCTATTTTTATTTTTTATTTTTAAAAAGGGGTAAAAA
This sequence comes from Sequoia sempervirens, assembly GCA_007258455.2. Lineage (NCBI taxonomy): Eukaryota > Viridiplantae > Streptophyta > Pinopsida > Cupressales > Cupressaceae > Sequoia > Sequoia sempervirens. The sequence goes on from VDFB02166957.1 coordinate 1,171, forward strand.
CTTTATTGAAAATGAAGAAAGAGCATTACATAAATTCAAAGGGCCAGAGCCCTAGGAACCAACAAGAAACATCCAAACAAAGCAAGAACCAACATCAACATAAGCCATAACTAGTTTTATCTTCGGAAAGAATCCTCTCCAAGTCATGATGGAGCTTAGGGAAGATCTGCGCCCACTCATCAACCTTCCAACCATCTAAATGCACAGAAGCACACTTGGCCAAACAATCTGCCACTCTATTCCACTCCCTCGGAATATGGATGAAAGACACCATCTCCATCAAAGAGCTAATCTATAGAACCTGCTGCACCATCTTAGCCAATTGCTAGCTAACATCAGACACTTTCCGTTCATTGATCAAATTAACCAAAATTTGTGAATCAAATTCATAAATAACCTTGCACCACCCCAAAGTATAAGCCCTTTCCAAAGCATAGAGGATCGCCAAACCTTCCATAAGGTTGACAGTATGCATCCCTTCATGAGCTGAAAAGAAGAAAATCATAGAGCTTGAAAAATCCCTACCAACACCACCAATCCCAGTAGGCGAAGGATTTCCTCTTGAGGAGCCATCGGTGTTGATCTTCAAAATTCCAACCAGAGGGGGTTGCCATCTTCCCAGCCTCTAAACTTTCTTTTTCACCCTCCTTCCTTTCCTGACACAAGTAGAAACCAAAGACAAACCCTGAATCCCCAGTCTATCCACCATCTCAATATCCCCTTTCTCCAAAGGGAACACCACTTCACACTTAGCCTCCACCATCTCCCAAATCATACCCAAAATTCTTTGCCAAACTTGTTGTAACAACATCTTTTCACCCCAAAAAATTCTACGATTTGGTTCCAGCCAGATCTTCCATAGAATGAAGGTTGGCTCAACATACCACACATCCTGCAAGAAAGAGGCCAAGGCATGATGCCTACCCAAGCTACTCCAAAAATCCACCAAGGAGGATGCATGAACACATGGGATTTTCCAAACACCCCACCAAGAGTGCTAGAGTTTCAAAGCAAAGGGACAATGAAGAAACAAATAAGAAGAATCCTCCTCCCCAACATCACACAAAACACAGATAGAAGGGCCCTGGAACCCCCTCTTCCTAATATTATCCCAAGTCAAGCATCTATTCCACGCCAAAGTCCAAATAAAGCAGTTATAATTTGTCCAAGAGAACTTGTTCCACACATTCTTCCACCAGTGAACCTCCACAACATCCAACCTATGGGATAATAACCCCTAGTATCTAGAAGAGATAGAATAGACACCCTTAGGATTAGGAGACCAAGCCAAAACATCCCCATCCTAGAGGGAACTACAACATCTACTAACAAGGATATTATGAAGCTCAGCAAACTCCTCCTCCATACCAACAACATGCCACTCTGTAGGGTTCTTCCATCTCGCCACCTCCAACTGACCATGACACAAAAAAGACTTAAAGTCACTCACCCTCGACCAACCAACCTCAAGGAACCTCTGGCAGAGATTCAACAAATTAGGAAACTGAGAAACAATAGGAGGAAAGCCATCCTAAGAATCAGACCAAAAGTGCACCTTTGTCCCTCTTTTGTAAATCCAAAATAAGCCATCCTTGATGAGCTCAACCCCTTTCTTGAGCATACCCCAGATCATTGAACCTTTCCCCACAAGGGGATAACAAGGAATACCCATCCTAGGGATCTAAGGGAAATACTTATGAGATAAAATTCTGGCCCAAATATGATCCTATTCCACACACCACCACCAATATAATTTAGCAGCCAATGCCACCCTAGACACAGATGACAACCTTAATCTAAGACCACCAAACTACTTCAGGCTAAAAATAATATCCCATCTGACAAGGCTCCATTTAGAAGATATCAAACTACCAGCCCATAAAAACTATCTTGATAAAGAATCTAATTCCTTAACAAAACCCATTGGAGCCACCTAAATCATACATCGATAGATGGGGAGAGCCTGCACCACAAACCCGAGAAGCTGAACATGACCAATAAAAGATAGCCATCGGTGGATCCAATGGTTAAATTTTACACAAAATTTGTCTAGAATATTCTGCCAAGAACCCCTCGGTAGCCTTCCCATAGAAATAGGAATACCAAGGTAGGTCAAAGGGAGAGCCCTAGTCTGAAATCTAAAAATATGAGAAATCCTCCTGTGAATGGGCTTCAGAGTATTGAAGAAGAAGATGGAGGACTTATCCTCATTAATCAATTGGACAAAAGCAACAAGATAAACATCTAGCACCCTGCACAAATTTGAAGCTTCCCTAATAGTAGCCAAATCCATTAAAGTAGAGTCATCCACAAACTATAAATGAGACTGCGGAGGAAAAACCCCTCCCCACCTCCATCCCTGAATGAGACCCAACTCCACCTTCCTTCTCAACAAGTGACCAAGACCTTCAACAAGAAGAAGAAATAAGTAAGGGGAGAGGGGGTCTCCCTTCCACAAACCTCGAGAGGCACCAAAAAGGTTAGAATGCTCACCATTGATAAGCACATAGAAGAAGACTGAGGTAACACAACTCATAACCCATTGAATCCAATCTTCCCCAAAACCAAAAGCACCAAGCACCTTCCAAAGGAAGGACCACTAAACTCTTTCATAAGCCTTAGCCATATCCAGCTTAATGAACATCACCTTATCTTTGGAGATAGCCATAGAGTGAATGGTCTCAATTGCAATAACAACCCCATCCAAAATTTTCCTACCCACCACAAAACCATTTTGTTCCTCAAAGATCAACACTTTAAGCCACTTTTTCAACCTATCAGCAACCAATTTAGAGATAATTTTATAAATCACATTACAAAGTGAAATAGGGAGAAATTGACTTAACTTACCCACCCCATCACACTTGGGGATGAGAGCAAGGAAGGTAGAATTCAGAGCACATAACATCTGCTTATTCTTCTGTGACTCTTGGACAACTACCAATAAATCCAACTTGATAATATCCCAAAATTTTTGAAAGAATTCAATCAGGAAGCCATCAGGACCAGGAGCTTTCCCCTTTTTCATTTGGAACACAATCCCCTCTAGCTCTTCCAACAAAATTTCACCCATAAGATGCTCCTTCATCTCCCTAGAGACCAAAGGTGGAATACAAGAAATAACCTGAGCTTCCTTAGGTGACCCCCCTGCGAGTCTTCCCTGAATAGGGAAGCAAAAAACCACACAACTTCACGTGAGATTTCTTGAAAAGAGGAAAGGTGCTCCCCCTGTCAATCACTAGAACTAGAATAGAATTGCCATGTCACCTAGCTTTCACCGAATTGAAAAAGAAAGCAGTATTCTTATCTCCTTCCTGCAGCCCCTCGATTTGAGCCTTTTGTTTCCCAAAAAATTCCTCCTGCAACTAACACTCTTCTAGCACCTTCAAGGCCCTAGCCTCCTCCCGAAGCAAATCCTCATAATACTATCCAACTCACCCTGAGCAACACTCTTATCATGGAAAATGTTTCCAAAGCACCAACAATTCCACAATTTAAGATGATACTTGAAAAATTGCAATAACTTAGCAAAAGTATACATTTCCATACCATAAGGAGGTCTACCATTCCTCCACTAGTCAGCAACACGAATGTGCAAAGATAGGTCACACAACCACATAAGCTGAAACTTGAAAGAAGGGGACTGAGGCTTACAAGCAGAATTAAGGGAAAGTTTGATAAGCCAATCATCTGAGCCCCTCCAATCCAAAATTTCAAAGCTAGAGGACCACAAGCCACCAACCTAGTAATAGGAAACCATAAAATGATCTAGACACTCTGTAATGCAACTCTCCCCAACCCTTCAATTGTTCCAAGTAAACTGGCCATTGGAGGGCTTGATGTCAACAAGGTTTAAAGCCAAGATATTATCCTAAAGAAGCAGCACAAAAGCCTCCAATCTAGCAATACCACCCCACTTCTCAGCAAGCTCAAAGATAGCATTAAAATCCCCAGCCATAATCCACGGATAATAAGGAGCCATACTTTGGACAAACCTAATATGGGACCACAAAAGTTGCTTCCCCTAAATATCTATAGGCCCATAGATATTCGAGAAGAGAATAGACTCCCCTGTCTTAAAACAAGAGGAAATCATAGATAAAGAAGACTTAAAGGACATCCACCAAAGAGGGCGAACCTTCTGAGGGTTCTCTAGACAAGCCACGCCCCCAGTAGATCCATGAGCCCCAATACACTGGCACTCGCCACTCCCTCACAGCTTAGGCACCAAACCCAACATACACTCAACATATAACTTGGTCTCCTGTAGGAAAAGAACATCAGGAGAATGACTTCTAATCAAAGCATGAATAGCTTTTTGTCTAGGGCCATTGTTCAAGCCCCTTACATTCCAAGATAAAACAATCATTTCAAGGGGTTTGAAAAATGAGAATCCAAAGTTTTTACTGACCCTAACTCCACCAAATTCTCCGCTGTTATCTTAATATTTTCCAAATCCTTCTTCCTACCAAGCTTGGATGACTTCTCCCCCAGCCCTTTCTTTGGATCTTTTTGATGGAGACCCAAATGAGAAGGAGATTTTCTATTCTTAACCATTTTAGAACCTACTTTCACCACAAGAGGAGATCCATCCATCACATCCTTCTTCCCTTTGGCAAAAGAAACTGACTCCATCTAAACTTCCAGCTGAAGGTCAATGTCCATTTGCAAAGTGCCTACATCCTGCATATCTTGAGTAGCTTCAAACAAAAGATCCTCCTACCCTGAAACCAAAGCACCCTGACTCAGATTCACCAAGCCCGGATTCACTTCTTGCTAGCTGAGATCATCTAGAATCTCAAATCTATTAAAAGTGTCTTCATCCTATCTCTCCATCAAGGTTGTCTTCTAGCCTTGATTCCTGTTACGAGTCTTGACAAGAACAAAACCATCCACACCAACCACATCACCTAGAATGGGATCTTTCCCCTTGTCAACCCTAGGAGGGTTGCGAGGGGGTAGAGAAGAATGGGGTTTTGCAGGCCTAGCCCTTGGACATCGATGAAGCAGGTGTCCATATTCATGACAAGGATGACAACGAAAAGGAAGAGTCTCATAGTCCAATTGCTGCACCCAAGAATAAGGACCCGCACACATGTCCACAAAATTTGGTATTGGCTTACTTAAATAAATTTCAACACAAATGCAAGAAAAATTCATCACCTTTTTAACCTGAGTTTGTTGTCCAGAGCCAACCGGCTTTCCAAGCATCGAGGCCAATAGGTGCAGAACATCATCTCGCCAACATTCCATAGGTAAATGAGGGAGCCTAACCCACACTGAAATGCGAGATGGAATTTCCTTAGAATGATCAAAACCCACATGCCAAGGTTTAATAAACAACCCAATATGGTTATGAAAATAGGGGCCTCCTTCAAAGACCCTAATATGATCTGCCATGAAATTAAAATTTACTATGAAATAGTTATTTTCCAACAACATGATCTCCATCTCACCCTTCGGCATCTAAGTCCGTTGAGCCCACGACTCCAAAAATTGGAGTGAGACACGCATCCACATAAACTTGCATAATAAAGAGTGACCCAAATAATAATCATTGTCTTTCGTAATCATCTCCAATGGGATAACCAACTTTGGTCTCTCTTTACAATGTTCCAGGAACCCATTCATCTTCGTAATGTGAGAACCACCAGAGCGTACCATTCTACCAACTCCCAATTCAGGAGAAAATAAATTATTGTCAAAAATATTTGCATCTTGGGAAGACAATTTAGCACCAACCATACAGTGAAAGTCCATTGTGGGTGAAACTCCAGATGATTCACCAAGAGCCATTAAAACTAAAGGGCCCAAGACGGGCATACAAACTAGATCTCCATGGCGGGAAGTGGGCATAACAGCCCCACACTCCAAACACACCCTACACCACCAAAACCAAAGCACCCGACACACACCCCAAATGGTCATACAAAAAAAAAAGGGAATAGGAGGCCACCCATACACCTTAGATTAAAGAACCAAGTAGCAAGTTAAAGGCCAAGCCCATAGCTAGACACTGCCAACACCAACGTAACCCCACCACTGGGATCCAGGCGAATCAGAAAGTGCAGAAATGGTTTACAGACCCACAAAGAATGAATATCGGCCCCCACGCGGCACCCTAGAAACCAAAAAACTCCCACCCTCCCAATGCAGAACCCATAGATGCCTTAGAACAGGCTAGGGAACAATTCCCTAGCTCCGCACGCAAGCACCAAGTTCACCATCATTTTTCACCATATGATTTTCTGTTTATCTTCCTCCACGGAAGCTATTGAAGGGTAGTGAGTTGTAGAAATTTTTTCATTCATCATTTCCTTCCTTTCCATTAAGCTTTTCATCATTAACATTGCCATTGTGAAAGTGCGAACACTAGTCACGTGATTTGACTAAGGAAGACCCCTATATGGCACAATTTTTTTCCCTCTTTATGTATGTGCAGATTACAGGTTGAAGAAGGATTGAAGATTTCTTGAAGATAAATTTTGTATTGTTGCATTTGTTGTCATCATTCTTGTCAACCTATAGAAACTATGTTGTAAAATTAATTTTTAACATTCTGAAAAATTTGTAGGTTGAAAATAGAAGCTTAGATCCAACAAAAAAGTACCCCAAAAATTTATCAAGACCCCTTTCAAATACCCATTTTCCATTGGGATAATGAGTCCTTGTAGGAACATCAAAACCAATTTTTTTGAGTAGGTTTGTTGTCCTCTACACTTCCCAAATCCACTTGTAAACTGTTGTTTATGTCTATCAATTGTCGAGATTTTGGATTTTATGTATTAGGGAATATATGATCATTAGTTTAATTATTATAAAATATTTTGAATCCATTCTAATCCCCCTTTAGATGTAGCTTCAGGTCTGATTGACTTACCATTAGGGCTGAAAGTCAATCTTTTCACCTTGTGATCTACATCCTAATGAAACTTGGAAAAAGACCACCTTTGCATCCTAGGTTCTTTACACTTAGGACCTAGGATCTCTTTTTCTATATTTCATTGTTAATACCAATTTATTATATATATTATTTAAATGGTGTAGCCACTATATTACATGTGTATTTATTCTATTCGATGTAAATTCTCTACCCACTATAAATTCTTCTATGTTTTTTGTTACACTATAAATGGATATTTTTTCTATATGATATAATTTCTCTAGCCACTATACTATAAATTCCTATCTATTTTTGGTTATTTCCTTCTCATTTAAACATCCAACATCCAATATAAAAATATCAAATTAAAATGCTATAGAAATAAAATTGTATTAATATCTTATATAATACAAACTATCAAACTCACTTACAAGCTCAAGTTATAGAAAAAAATATTATTGGTAATGAAAATGCTATAAAATTAGTTTTGTTTTGTCATATATACTAAAAATATGATTATATTTCTCATTATATTGCAACCACAATAATAATTTTCTAGAATTTTAAATTGAATACTTGAGGATTTTTGTTTCATTAACTTTCTACAAAAAAAGACTCAAAAGATTCAAAATTTCAAAATTATTCTTTGATGTTATATTTTCTTCTCTGTAGATGAGGAATAGACCTCAAATGAGGACATGACATGAAAAAAGAAGATTGATGCAGGAGCATCTAGTGGTGCAAAGACAATCTTGCATCAACCAAAAAATAATTTTTATTTTATTTGTAGGTTTCTTTTGTTATTTTTGATCCCATGATGACAAGCTTCAGAGGTAGGAGAGTCAGAACTATGAAAAGGCCAAACATGCTCACCTGCTATTTAGTAATGTGACCTATATGAGCACATATTGACCTAAAAACTTACCCCAAGGAGTAGAATTAAAAAATGAAGCAAATGGTGAAAGAATCATCTCAATATCATGTAACCTTTAGGAGATATTAAAGTTTTTGTATCAATAAATTTCTCCTATAAATTTTTAAACTCAAATTTGAAGCCTTTGCAAGCCTCATAAAATCTTGAAAAGTGATCAAAATGATCTTCAAATTATTTTAGCATTGTAGATCTCTTTGGAAGATTTTCAACAATGTATTATAATATTAAATTGAATGCCTAAGTGAAAGTTATGGATCTAGGAAGTTGTTCTACAAAAAAATGAATTTAAAATGAAATATCTTCCTAGATAGGGAAACAAGTAGTTGGACCTCTGGGTGCCCAAAAAAAGGGGAGTTACACTTTCCAAATTATTCTAAGTTGTTTACTGGTTAAAATAAAGGGGTGAATGGAGGTTATATAAGACAAATCCATTAGTGCAAATTATGGTTTAAAATTGTAGAGTTTTCTTAGAGAGTTGATTTTCTCTATAGTGAATCAAGCCCATGTGGCTATAACACCAGAATTTCTTAATTTGAAATTATATTTCATGAAAGAAATCAAAAGTAGGTTTTTTTACTTCTTGAATTTTCTATGTTAATATTTTTTTGTGTTATGTGTGGGTGTTGGGTGAAGTTGCCCCTCATTAAGTGGTATTAGAGGACTTGTAGTTTGGGTTTGTGATAAAAGTTATCAGGATACCTACATCAAGAAATTATGATGGTGGAAGAAATATTGTTGTACCAAAATAAGGTTTTAGAGCCTTACAAAGACAAGTTCAAGCACTGCAAGAGATGTATAGAGGGTTTGGGACAGGAAGAGAAGATGAAAGTGAAGATGAAGTCGAAGAAGAAGCACAGCTTGAAGAAGAATGTGATGTAGTAGATCCTAAGCAAGTCAAATTATTTAAGGCCATCTACAAGATTGGAAAAAGGCCAAAGATTGACATTTTTATATTTTTTAGAAATCTTAACCCATAAGAGATTGGATCAATGATATGGATGAGTACTTTGAGTATGAGGAGATGGAATATCTTGAAAGGGTCAAATTTGTGAATCCCAAGCTAAAAGGTCATGCAAATATTTGGTGGAATGAAGTAAAATTAGAAATAAATAGAAGAGGGAAAGGAAAAATAACAAGATGAGATCAAATGGTGGAAAATATAAAGAGATAGTTCATTCGTATTAATTAGGAGTATTGTTATTGAAAAGGATGCAAGGTTTGAATTAGGCAAGTAGGTCTATCAAAGAGTACATAGAAGAGTTTTACATGGTCATGATTAGAATAGTTCATTTTGAGGCCAACAAGGACAAGGTAACTTGTTATATAAATGGTTATAAACCAAGCATTCAAGAGGACCTAAGTTTGGTCAAGATGACTACTATTGAAGATTCTTATCAATTTTCCCTAAAATTAGAAGAGAAGCTAAATAGAATTGAAAAATAGAAAAATAGGATAGGGGAGTTTCCCAAAATGGAAAAGTGGAACCAAAGAGGGAAAATGTGTCCTACTTCTCTAATTTCATTAGAAAATGAGATCTACATAATTAAAGGATTTTCAACCAAAAGATGAATCAAGTCAAAGTGTGAATTTGCAAATTTCCCTTTTTTGCAAGCATGAGGGTATGATTCAAACAACACTTTGTGGAGAAAGATTAAAAACATAAAATCAACTCCAAATTGTGATCTATAAAGTGCATCTAGAAGATTAAGCTCAAGTCTCATGGAACCAAAAGTTAAATTACAGATATGAGGATGGGAAAGTGATGTGTACCAATCACCAAAAGTGCTTTTTTCAAAGAAAATTGAGGACTCATTCACCCTATGGTGAATGGGTCCTAACTAGGGCTCTATAAAATATCCTTATGGGTTCTCTTCTATTGTGTATGCACTCTTAGATTCCCGAATCTCATGTTGACAAAGCCAAAAATAAACTCTATAGGTTAGTTTCTATGAAATTGCAAGAATGGTGATAAATTTTGGATAAACTAAATTTATCTTTACAGATCTTCCAACTCTGAACCTACAAACACATATCAAGAGGGAAAAGTATGAGCTTTTGAGTTAGGTATCAGTTTTCCTTGCAAACCTCCTTCTAGTAATTAAACCTTGAAATAAAATAAAAACATGAAAGGAAATTACTTAGCACGAAAAAGCCTTAAGGTCACAAACTCACCCCAAACCCTTGTTTGAACCTTTAGAATATGGATCTGAACTTGTATGAAAATGACTATTGAAAATATGTACCTGCGTAGCTTTAAAAACATGTAAAATATGAGATTGTAGACCAATTAAGTGTTCTTGCCACAATTCTTTATGTAAGGATTATCTCTGTTTAGACTGGCCTTTTACTAGTTGTAGAAAGAGAATATGATTGTAGAAGAATGAGACAAGAAGATAGAAGTGTTAGCCAACATATACTTGGAGAAACCATTTCCAAGAAAAAAAACTCACTAGAATTCATTATATGTTTGTACATTTCAACCTTAGGAACAAGATTACAATAATACTATCAACTTTTGCTTATTAACAATCCTTCTTCACAACCTGCAAATAAAATCTGATAAAACTCTCTTCAACTTGTTGCAATTAATAGACAATTATTAGCATTGTAAACTCCAAAGAGTTGTCAATTACAAGAGCATAAAGCTCCTCTCAAAAACCTACGCCTATTTTTTGCAAGTAGAGTTCCATCATGTAACATGAAGTCAAAACCAAAGTCTCCTCAATTAGGCATCCCAAACTAAACACTTAACTAATCATTGGTCAAGAAAATATCTTCCAAGATTCTCCTCAAAGTTGGCACCCAAGAATGGGGCCACTTAACTAATCCTTGTAAATATATTCTCATGCAAAAGGTGTTAACTCAAAGATGCAAACTTGGGTGCCCAAGGTGGGTCCAAGTCAATCTTAGTTAACTGAAACATATCTCTCCATCAATTCATGCAAATATTTTGCATGATTGATCATCCCCACTTAACTAAATGTAATCACCTATTATCTATCATGCAACTAAAGTCATTAGTCAAGCAACTCAATTCAATTGAAGTGAACTAGCCTTCAACTCAAACTAACTACATGCAACTAAAGATAACTGAACCATAACTGAACTAAACTGAACTGAACTGAATTGAACTAAACTAAACTAAACTAAAATAAACTAAACTGAATAGAACAAATTTGAACTAAACTCATGTAAATTATCAATCCTTAATTTGTAGGATCTTTACATGCATTACTGAAGTCGGTATCATTCCTACAAATGGTTAACCAAACAAGGTGGGTTCCACCTTCCATGTGGGTGCCCCATGTGATCCTTTTGTAGGAGATCTTCTTGGGCATCCCACATGTTCCTATAATTTAGAATTAATTACAAATGTCAATTTACATGTTCATTTCATTCAAATTTAATCTCTTTCTAATCCTAGTGTTGGGGAACACTTTCCAAGGACTTAGGAGATACATGAAATATGTTTAGGATTGTAATTAAATACATCCTATTCTAACATTCTCCCACTTGAAATTCCATTTGAAATTATTCTAAACAAGGAATCATTATTATAAATCAAGTATAGGACTCAAGGACAATGTCCTTCCTACACCAAGAGAACTTATTTATAGGAACTAGTTTCGTAAGATAATCTGCAACATTGATCAAAGTGTCAACTTTCTCAATCAATACCTTTCCACTCTCAACCATTTCTCAGACAAAGTGATATTGAACATCAACATGCTTAGTATGAGCATGATACACAGGATTTTTGGCTAAACAAATAGCACTTTGACTATCACATTCAAGTTTAATTTTCTTGCAATTAAAACCAATACCTTTACCAAGTCTTTGTAACCAAACCGCCTCTTTAGAGGCATGTGTAGCAGCCATGTACTTTTCTTTTGTGGTGTACAAAGAAATCGTGGGATACCTATTACTCATCCAACTAACCACAGCTCCAAACAAAGTAAATGCATAGCCACTTGTCGACCTCCAACTGTCCAAGTCTCTTGCCCAATCTAAATCAACAAAACCATGTATGTCCAATTATCTATGCATAATATCAATATCATTAGCACTGTGATAAGCCAAATAGTAATCATACGTACATCGTAAATATCTAAACAACCTCTTAACATAAGTCCAATGTTCTTTACCAGGGTTAGACATAAACCTACTTAGAACTCCCACTGCTTGGGCTATATTTGGTCTTGTACAAACCATTGCATACATTAAATACCAACTACACTAGCATATGTAATTTTAGACATTTTATCAAGATCAAAATATATTTAGGACTCATGTCTAAACTTAACTTCGTGCCAACTAGTAAAGGAATATTAATTGGTTTACTATCCTGCATGTTAAACTATTTCAAAATAGTATCAACATAGTTGCTTTGACTTAAGCAAAGCTTTCTATTACCTCTATCTTTGTTGATCTCCATACCAAGGATATATTTTACAACCCCTATATCTTTCATCTGAAATGTGCTAGAGAGTTGTGCTTTCAATTATTGGATCATTACCTTTCTATTACCAATAAACAACATGTTTTCAACATACAAGATAATAATTAAAAGCTAACCATCAATAACTTTTATGGAAACACAATGATCTTCCTCACTCCTAACACAACCAATTTTCTATGCAAAAGCATCAAACTTCTAGTACCACATTCTTCGTGACTATTTCAATCCATATAAAGATTTCTTTAACCTACAAACCAATTCTTCTTTTCCTTTTACAACAAAACTATCAAGTTGCCTCATATAAATCTCCTCATCAAAATTCCCATGCAAAAAAATAGTTTTCACATCCATTTTCTCTATCTAAAAATCATAAGCAATAGCAATTGATAAAAAAAATATAATAGAAGTTAATTTAGCAGTAGGAGAGAAGATTTCATTAAAGTCAATTCCCTCTCTCTGGGAGTAGCCCTTGGCTACTAATCTAGCCTTGTACCTTTCAAGATTACCATCTGCTCCAATTTTCTTTTTAAATATTCATTTACAACCAATGGCCTTTCTTCCTTTGGGAAAATTCTCAAGATCCGATGTGTCACAAGTATCCAATGATTCCATTTCCTCATGCATAGCTTGAGACCAAAGCTTGTTGTCATCTAAAGACAAAGCTTCCCTATAAGATCTAGGGTCATCATTAGTACTCATCAAAGAAAATATATATTGGAAATTAGGTGGGCTATACCTATTAATGGAATTTCGTTGTCTTCTGGATTGTCTTAAAAGGGGTTCTTTTTGTTCCTCAATATGCTCATCATGAACATTTATCTCAAAAGAGATCTGTGACCTCTCCTCATCCAATCCATCCAATTGTTCTTCAACATGTGCATCTTCATGATTCTTAGTATTTATCTCAAAATGCACTATTTGAGAAGTATCTTTCTCCTTTGGTTGTTCTTCTCCTGAATAAGCTCTAAATTCCCTGAAAATCACATCTCTAGATAAAGTAATTTTTTGGGTTAGGGGATTCCAAAACTTGCAACCTTTTGCATTTTCACCATAACCTATGAATATGCATTTATGTGCTTTTGGATCCAACTTAGATAGCTTTTCTTTAGGCACATGAACAAAAGCCTCACAACCAAAGATCCTTAAATGTGCAACACTAGGTTTCCTACCTAACCACATTTGATAAGGGGTTTTATCTTCAATAGATGAACTAGGGGATCTATTTATTAAATAACAAGAAGTACTTATAGCCTTAGCCCAAAGGCACCGATATAGCCTAGCACTACTTAACATACTCCTAGCTCTTTCCATTAAGGTTTGGTTAATCCTTTTTGCTACTCCATTTTGTTGAGGTGTATATGGAGTAGTTTTATGTCTCAAAATTCTTGCATGCTTACAATAATCATCAAATTCCTTAGAACAATATTCACCACCATTATCTGTTCTCAACACTTTTATCTTATGATCTGATTGTTTCTCAACCAAAGCCTTAAATTCTTTAAACTGGTTTAACACATCAAATTTGTTATGCATAAAATAGATCCAAGTGTATCTTGAGAAATCATCAATAAATGTTACAATATCTATATTTTCCAATAATTTCAATATCTACAGGACCCATTACATTTGAATGAATAATATCTAATAATCTTTTAGCTTTATTTGTTCCATTAGGAAATGAAGATCTAGATTTCTTTCCAAACACACAATGCTCACAAAAATCATTTTTTCCAATATTATAATCAAGAATACCATCAACCAATTTCTTATTAAGAATGTTCTTAAGACCTTTTTCACCAATGTGGCCCAATCTATGGTGCCACAACATACATGCATTTTTAGCTTCAATTACATTGGCTAATTTATTCAAATTTGAGGTATTAAGCTTAAACAAAGTCCCAATCTGAGATCCTTTAGCAACCATTATATTCCCTTTCACCAATTTGCAACCACCTTTGTCAAATGCCACATGCATTCTAGAGTAATTAAACTTAGATACAAAAATTAGATTTCTAGCAAGTCCTAGAATATGTAAAACATCATTAAGGATCTTAACCTTTCCATCACTAAAACACAACTTTACCTCTCCTTTTCCCATAACCTTTGTTGTGCTATTATCTCCAAAGAAAACATTCCATCCATCATATGTAGTATGCTTAGTGAACCACTCCTTGTTAGGATTCATATGATAGGAGCAACCTGAATCAATAAGCCAAGAGTTATCACAAACAATATTAGATGAAATGACCAATGCATCATTATTGTCATCTGAGGATTTCTCTATAGAAGCATCAAAACTCTTTTTGTTGCTTTTACAATCCTTCTTTACATGTCCATGTTTCCCACAATTATAACACTTTACCTTACTATTACGAGGGTTTTAGACCATCCTTTAGACTTACCCTTTCCTTTGTTGTCTCCCTTAGGCTCCTTTTCCTTAGGCCTACCTCTTACAAACAAGGCATCTTGGGATCCCATTTTAGAATTCCTCCTCATCTCCTCTGATAAGAGAGTAGGAATTATATTGTCCATCTTAGGATCTGCACCACTACTACTCATAACAAGAATTAGATTTTCCCAAGATTCTAGTGAAGAACAAAGTAACTGATGGAATCAGGGAACACTGAGAGGGGGGGTGAATCAGTGTTCTGTGATATTTAACTTTATTAATCTGATCTTTAAACCACTTACAGTATTGAACCAAAAGAAAGATGCATGAAAATAACACAAATAACCACAACACCATAACAAAAGAATTTTTTATGTGGAAACCATTTTAGGGGAAAAACCACGATGGAGGTCAATCCACAATTTGAGTACTCAAATATAAGTGTTTTACAAATGGGGAATGCACATGCATTTAGGCACACTACCTAGAGCTCAGTGCTTAGATACAAAAAGAAGAATCATTTTCTTACAAAGGATTTGAATTACATATAGAAGATTTGAACTGAGAGAATAACATCTGCTAATGCCTGATTACAGTTCCGGTTAAGCTCATCAGTCGCATTCTTGACCTGCTTGTCTGATTTTTCTCTTTTGCTATGTCTGCTTTCATTCGCATCACAAATCCTTTTATGCACAAGTGAAACTGTGAATAATTTCACTACAATCCTTTTGATTTTCACAACATACTTCGCACACTCAAATTACATACCAAAATGATATAAATGATCACTTATATATATCCGCAACTAAAAATTTAATTGCTTGAAGTCGGCTCCAACAAGATATAAAATATTTTCCAAACTGTCAGCTTAAATCTCAAATAATTCTCATTGCACATCAAACAAAGTTAGTCATAGCATAGTGAGGACCCAAAACAAAATCCTCAAACCCGAAAATGCTTCAAACAATTTTTCCTTGAACATCCACAACACACCACATTCACTTAGTCGGCCTTCTAGCATTGTTAAAAATAAATAAAATTAACTAGATCTCCTAACTCATACACCAATCAATGTGATGACAAAAAAATTGTGAATAAGATATTCCAGATACCCAATGGCCTTCCTTGAAATCCACAACCCAAATTGATAAAATGGTAATGCAAATGGATTGACAAATTCAACTTTAGTTGGATAGCCTGTTCTTTACTCTGTCACTCAGTATGGACAAATATTGAAATGCAGACCAGATCAATGAATTAGGTTTCCATCAATGTCAACACCAAAAGCCATATTCCAACAATCTCCTCCTTTGGCATTGATGGCAATACTTATTGAAAAATGACTAAGTGTCAGAACCAACATACTGCACTCCTTCAAGACTTCAAAAAGTCATAGCTGACACAACTCCCCCTAAATTTGATAAGGAATTTTTCACTGCTCTCTCTCCCCCTTTGAAATCAATGAAAAATAGATAATAAAATATTTTCCTACAACATTCCCTTTTGAAGTGTAACCAAAAACTAACTTATTCAAAAATTGGTTCAATTTTTTTGAAGAAATACAATTGCTACTTGTGTTAGAAAATTATTCTGTATTTTTCCTTCATCTCTGAAAGAAACTTCTTCCATGCTTCTACTACAATCCCGATGATTATGATCGTGTTTTTGTTTTCAGATGTCTAGTTGATAATCTTGATGATGGATTCTAGAATGGTGATGGATTATTCTAATATCTCTCATTTCCTCAGTATCTCAATTAATTGTTTTAGTCTGCATTCTATCATGTCCTTTACTTTCGAAAATGGTGCAGGAGCGCCTATTTGATCACATGCCTCCATGAGGCCTTATTGGGTTTAGTATTCCTTGTTGATGTCTTAATGTTTAATAATGCTTAATGAGCCATTTTTGATATGCATGAGGTCATTTGAATCCTAGGAAATCATATTTTAGGTTATTGGTTCCATAATGTTCAAAGTTACTCCTCATTGTCAACATTGTCAAAAGAGCAAACTATTAAGTAAATGTTAAGTCCATTAGTTAGATGGAGATTGGAATCAGTTATAGTTAGTTGATCTGAGTTAGTTTTAGTCCTCAATGTATAAAAATCCTCCACAGGTCAAAAACAAGGGGAGAAATTGATTTGTAATGGAAGAATATCAATGGAATTCTTATTTTTTCTCAGAAAACACTATAAAAACGTGATTCTTTTCTCTTGTATGGAAATGTACGGCCTGATACTGAAGGGGAAGTCATTGGAGAAGGTAGTAATATGTTTCTACATCATTTTTAACTTGGTCTCATTTGATTTCATGAAGGTATGAGAAAGATATGGCATTTTTTTGTAAAACCAGCCTGGAACCCTACCAAGGGTTACCCGTTTTGGTAAAACCCTCATAACTTTTGTTTGAACTGTTGGATCTGTCTAAAAATTGGATTAAATTTCTGTAACTGGATAATATATAAACTAACTAGGAGTGATTGGCTTAATATTATTTTTGTGAAAGTTATTAATGACTATTTTTTACAGTTCATAGTGAAATCAGACTGGTAAAGGCCTAAAAGGGCAGATTACAAACGTTATTTGTAGTGTTGTTACATAACAAAGGTAACTAAATTTATTATATGTTTTAGAAGATTATCCAAGGTACTCAAATTTGTGATTAAAGTTGGTATATTATGTCAGTTCAAAGATTTTGTGATGACAGTCCCTAATTGAAAGGCTGCAAAGTTATGGTGCAAGTTGTGAATCAAAGACCTATGGTTGTTATATTTATGTTGCTGACAGTGTTATGCATGGAATGATATATTTTACTGATGGAAGACTCAATCCAAGGTCAGATAAAGGTTTTTTCTGTTGTTTTCTTGTCATGTTGAATGGTTGAGAGAATGTTTAATAGCATGCATTACTTAATGATTGCCTTGAGAAATTGTTAAGGATTTGTGAGATGTGTTGTGAATCCTTCTAGCTTTGCATCAAAGTGGTATCAGAGCCTAGAAAAGATATGGGCTGGTGAAGTTTGGTGGTTTTGTGTTGGTGTTTTTGGTTGTGTGTTGTGCAAGTTGAGGAAGGAACCTGATTGCCTAGGTGTGGCAAAGTGAAGTGGAAGCAAGGAGAGACTTGCTTGTGGAGATGGATTTGTTGAGAAGATTGGAAAGATGTTTACAGGCCGAGGATTCACAAAGGAATAAGGAAAGAGAGGAAAAAGAGTTGAGAAAGATGGAGAGAAAGAAGGCAAGACAAATAGAGTTTGAAAAAGCCATGGAAGAGATGAGCAAAAGGTTGGAAAGATTAGATAAAGAACACCAACTTCTTAAGAAAGCACTAAGGAGTTGGCATATACCAATTTCAAAGGGGTTAAGATGGCCTATACAGAAGATTATGAAGAAGCAAAGAAAACAAAAGAAGGCAGCAAATTTAGTCAAAGATGAAGAAGAATATTTATGGGCACAATATGTAGCTATTGAAGAAGAATGGAATAGTAAGGTTGGTGATGGAAAATTCAAACAAGAGGAAGAAGAACTCATCAAGGTAGAAGAAAACAAGGATATTGAGGTTGAAAGTGAATTGGTGTCAATATTGGATAAGTTGGTCATGGGTGAAGAGGAATTTGAAGTACAAGAAGAGAAGGAGGAGACCTCAAGGTCTCTATGTTTTGTTTCTAATTTTTCCTTGGACTATGTATGTGCAGGTTATGAAGGACAAACTGAAGTGTTTGATGATATGATAGAGTTTTGGGACTTCCAAGTTGCAGGGATGCTTGACAGGAGAAGACATAAGAAGAAGAAAATGAGGAAAGGACCAAAGATGGTTGCAAAGACAAAGGACAAGGTGCAAAGTAACTGGAAGACCCGGAAGAAGACAATTCAAAGGGGCTTGAATTCTTTTTCCCTCAGGAGTTTGGTGGAGGAGCACCTATTTGATCACATGCCTCCATGAGGCCTTATTGGGTTTAGTATTCCTTGTTGATGTCTTAATGTTTAATAAGGCTTA
>VDFB02166958.1:0-29236 GCA_007258455.2 Sequoia sempervirens
TATATATATATATTAACAAGCTGCTTGATATGAAGGGTGTTATATATATATATAACACCCTTCATATCAAGCAGCTTGTTAATAAATTTAACTTTGTGTGAAGTGATGACACTAAAATGAAAATGATTGTGAAAGTGTAGTTATTACAAAATGTTTTTAAGGTATTTATTGAATGTAAAGTTTATTAACTTATATATGTGACTGCATGTATGTCTATTATGAAATACACTAAGAGAAAAAGGACGATTGTAGTAAATGGGTAATTTTTCACAGGTAAAAGTATTGACATATTCTATCACACGATATTGAAGGTAATTTTGAATCTAACACAAGTTGACTTATATATAATTATATATAATACCCTTCATATTATCAAGCTTATTTACAAACTTAACTTTGAGTGAGCTGATGACTAAGCAAAAACATGCAATACAAGATGGAATACCAAGGAGCATCTTTCTAATGAGATCCCTCGTAAACCTCCCAATGATATGGTAAAGGAGGCAACACTAGAAGTGATGAGCAGAGATTCACCAACAGAAAGTGTATCAAAGTAAGACCTTCATGTTGAGAGAATAGATGTCCCAACCCTATTATCCCTATGCCTTGCAATGTCAGTATTTTAACTCTCATAGTAATTTCTTCCTGTGTTGGATATCTTCATGTAGATAATTGTCTTTAGTTTCAATACTGAGATGTTTCTACCCCAGGTAGCAGGCCAATGAAACACAGTTATACAGCTAAATAAATTCATATATTCTGACATATGTCCCCCGTTTCAATAAAAAACCTGTATTTCATACTTGAACCGGAAGTCATTGGGATAATAACTTACAGATAGAAGTGTAATGTCAAATGACTAGCTCAATTATCAATATGTTATATAACAAACTAATGACAATTAAGTGAATTAACCTAACTAATTGTTATCTGTTAGGTGTAAAAAAAATCAAAGCAATAAATGAATTGATGGTTTGTAGTGTTATAACATTTAGTGTTGGGATCAACATGTCATTCAACCATGGAGAGGCAAAGTCAACAAAAGCACAAATATCTAAAAGGTGAATTATTAAATATCAGCTTTTGAAAATATACCATATACATTTACAATACCTCATCTTCTGGATGTAAGCGTGATTGAAATATTATCAATATGGTTTGTAATGTCTTTAGCTGCACACTTTCATCGTTCACATCAGCATGCTGGAAACCAAAACGGGGGATAAATCCAACCACCGTTAAAACCAAATTTCATGAGCAACATATACAATCCATAAAAAAATAATTGACACAAAATTGTAAACGATTACAATAGAACTACATTGAATATTCTGCTAGTGAATAAAAGATAGTTGTAAGTAACTTGTAACTACTGCAACATCAATGACTCTAGGATGGTTTTAAAAATGAATAAGATTCATTTTCCTATATTATATTGAAATTTATCTCCAAGTTTACATAGTTTTTGTAGATAAAACATATAGCTCACAAACTGCCCATGTATAGACCACTAGATCTTCTATGTTAACCTATGTTACCTGGTATGCCCTTTATCCAGGCTATACCCATAACTCTAAAGATCCAAGTACAGTCTGGATATGACTAGGGTATGGCCAGGGTATGTATAACCAAGCTGGACCTTGGACATACCAAACCTAACCCACAGTTTGTTTCAAAAAAGCGACTTTTTAAAATTATATCATAACAAAAAGTGAAAAAACTAAACCTAGAACTAAAATAATCGCAAAAAATAACTGCTAGCTACCTGACAATGGATTTAAACAAAAGCAAAAATCCATTCCTACCTTCATTATTCACTTACCCAAAACTCCATTGTTACATTATAGTTCCCCCTTCCCAAAGATTGCTTGTCCTCAAGCAATGCCAACTCAACTCCAAAATCACCAACTTGATCCAAATTAAAACCAAATATGATCCCAAGGTCCCATGTCAATCTCAAAAAAGACCCACCATGCTGACATTGTGCCACTTTCATTATAACTATAAATCCATTGTGCCAAAACTACATCTCCTCTCTTGTAGCCCACTAACATAACCATCATCGAAACCCAAACTAAAATACTTGCGAGGGCTGAAATCTATACCATGAAAGATCTCCTGCCAAAGCACCTCAGTGAGGTCCACATCTGCAATCCCACTGCCTAACATGATGCTAGGCAACAAGAAAAATAATTTGTTCAACCCCAAAAAATAACCCTTAGCATATCTCCTCATAGTGTTCCAAAAGTGATGCCAATCATTCCCTAACCCAAGGCTAACGTAGAAGATGACAGCAATATTGACCCTAAAATTAGCTATCTTGGAAATACCTCCCCAGTCATAAACTGATAATACCTCATTGACACTTAATCTCGAAGTGTCAAAAGGCCGACTCCGAGCACACCAACTCACCCAACCAACTACAATCATCAAAGCATCATCTAAAGATATATATACCAACATCTTGGAATGATTGCAATAACCACCACTCACCCTAGTGGAAGCTAGAAATAACTGCACTAAATATGTAAATTCTCCCACAACCTTCAGCCAATAAACTTACAAGTACTCAAAGACTATCTACCCATAAACTGGTATTGTCATAATCAGCGTGGAAAAGAAAGGGAGGCAACCGATATAATGAATTACTCCTGAAAATATAGGAGATGTGAGAGAGAAAATGACTGGAAGGACTTCTCCAATGACCAAATTACCTCTACCAATCAAGAACGACCGAGAATTACTCCATTGCTAGGTTGGAGGTACTAGCCAATCTATTTGTATGCGAGCATTCAAAGTCCTATGTAGGCTTATCGGAAAGTGGGCAGCGGTATCAACTCTAAAGTTTTGTCCACAACTCCAATCCTGAGTCAACATCTCACCATTGAAGACTACACCTAGATCCCAAATCCTATGATTATCACCAACCTCATTATTGAAATTGGAAAGAGCTCCATCATCCAACTTGAAGAGTGGATTATCAAATGATATATCAGCACTCATCTCAATCAATGGGTTATCAGCAAAATGAAGATTATCCTCATCCCCAAAATCAAACCAATCCTCTTGCTGATCCAAACTCTTACTTTCTGATTTATTGGAACAATGGACTAGATCATAAACCTTCTTAATGCAATCCAATTCCTCAATCACTTGCTTGATCACCTTGGCCCTTTCTCTGTTCTCCTGCTCCCTGAATTGTTGGTCTCATAAAGTTGATCTTTTGCTTCATGAAGTGCCTTTTGGACACTTTCCAAAGCAAGCTTTGTGGAATTAAGCTCAATGGTGAGCTCACTGACCTCTCCCTTTGTCTCCCTAGACATAGATAGAGCCTCATCTACAACCTTGGTTGCCATATCTCTATCATGGATCAAGTGCACATATGCTGATTTAGTCTCCTCCATTGAGCTCTTAATCATTTGCAAGTCAGTAAGGGAAACTACTTGTTCATACTAATTTCTTTTTGTCTTTTGGATGTAACTCCACAAGACTCTTAGTGCCATCAAATTTAGATAAAATTTGCACTTCAATTCCAACTAACACCAAGAATTTATTCTTCCAACTTCCTCATAAATGTGAAGACCATGTAATTTTAGAGAGTTGTTGTTATGATGCATATAAAAATCAGAACTCTCTTCATACCTTTCAGCAGTGTCTCCATGGCTGTCCCAAGTCTCATGTGACTCTACATTACCATTTTCAACAGTAAGTTGTGGATCCAAGTCAACAAAATCACTAGGCCTTTGCTCAAAATCAGCTCCATTCAATACTAATTCTGATTTGTTTTCAAGGTTAAACGTCTCAAAATCAGCTTCCTCAATGCTATCCTCCTTGCATAGCTTCCGAAATGAAGTTAGAACAGCATTATAGTCAAAAAGAAATTCATTCCACACAACGTCTCATCATATTTAGGTGCCAACACACCTAGATCCCGAGGACTTAAGGGATGGTTGCTTTGTTCAAAGAAAATATGTTCATTTTTCTCCTCATGAGTGGTTGTCTCTCTAAATAAATCACTCTCCAAATCACCAATATTGAAGTCATCATGAACACTCCTCTTCATTGATTTGGTTAGGAAGT
The DNA here is from genome assembly GCA_007258455.2 of Sequoia sempervirens. Lineage (NCBI taxonomy): Eukaryota > Viridiplantae > Streptophyta > Pinopsida > Cupressales > Cupressaceae > Sequoia > Sequoia sempervirens. The sequence goes on from VDFB02166958.1 coordinate 4,081, forward strand.
CAAACCAAAAGCCACCTAAGCTATCATCACTAGAATGTGATAAGAGATTGTTACTATAAGCTGGTTTGGAGACTTCAACATACCCACCTTCAGCATGCTCTCCATCTGAAAATGCCTTAGGGAACTCTACAATGTCATCATTTGCATCTACTCCACTAGAATCATCAAGGAACCCAATAATCTCAGAAACATCACTGGATAAATCGGAACTTATAATAAAGGCTGTTGTTTTGTATTGTTCCTCATGCACAATCTCATCAAATAGTAGTTATATGCTTGCCTAAGAGGTCATCCTAAGGCTCTGTCACACATTCCTCATGTCTCAAGGTACCTTTTCCTTTCAATGATTCTGCTATGAACTCCCCTTCATCCACCTGCTCCTCATTAATCAAGAAAGGTTTCAGCTTCTTCTCACACTAGACAATCACCTTTTCAGCTAAGTCTTGTTCAACTGATAGGATTCCATGATCACCCTTCTTCCTATAGCCCATAGGATAGAAAAAATTGAAGGTGGCACAACATCACTTTCATTAATAACAAAAACCATAATGGTTTGCATGGCTGCAATAACATTATCAACATGATCTTTTCTGACTGTAGCAAAGAAATGGTGAAACATTTTGTGAATCAAATCATCCAATCCCAAATCACCTAAACATGATCTTTTCTCACACTAAACAATCACCTTTTCAGCTAAGTCTTGTTCAACTGATAGGATTCCATGATCACCCTTCTTCCTATAGCCCATAGGATAGAAAAAAGTGAAGGTGACACAACATTACTTTCATTAATAACCAAAACCATAATGGTTTGCATGGCTGCAATAACATTATCAACATGATCTTTTCTGACTGTAGCAAAGAAATGGTGAAACATTTTGTGAATCAAATCATCCTATCCCAAATCCAACATAATGTTATTCAATCTGAGTTTCACAAATGTTTCAAGTATGACAACCCTTCTAGAAAAATGAGCACATGTGATATTATCAATATCCTGGAAACTATCCACCAACAACTAAATTATCTCTTTCAATGTGTTACTATCGTAAGGAGCTTTAGGTGCTGAAATTCTCATGATTTCGATCAAACATGAAGAAACCATAAGTCTTATCTCATTATCTATGTGTTTCAACCACTTATGCTGACTTAAGGAAGTCACTATAGGAATTAAGGCTGCTTAAAACACCAGAGAGGGTGACTGCTCCACTATGATCAAACACTCTTCTACTTCTTCCAAAGTGTTGAAAATAGCATCCCTTGATTGAGCTAGATATCCAAGTTTACACCTACATCCAAAAGTATATTAACCAACCCTTTTTCACCTTTTGATGCCATGCTTACAACTGAAAATCAATGCTCTGAACTACCCAACAGGCTGGCAAAATATTTTCCTCTAATACCACGGAAATGACCCAAGTATGAATTTTTCTTAAAACTTTTGATTTCTTTGCTCTAGCATTTCGTCAAACACTTGACATGGGGTTCACTGTTTGAAGATTCTGAATGTGTTTGCTTTGGAAGTGTTTAGGTAAGTAATAGAATCATATATCATGCTCTTTGCAATTCATTCATATACAATAAACATTCATGATAATCAAAGCATTATAACAAACACTTGTCCTACATTCCATTAGCAACAAAGAGGCAAAAATATAAAATATGTAGTGGCTGCTATAAGAACAGATTGCAGAGATAAATTTAATTACTTTTCCTGACCTCATACAATTTGCAATGAACTTATATATATCTGCAGTCAATATTCAATCGCCCAAGTTCACCAAGAGTCTTTCATCCTCAACGCCAACTCCAAACTTACCTAGAAGCTGGTCTGAAACTGTGCTAGTAATAACAATGAAATTTCAGACTTCCCACGCCCTCAAACAACTGCAGATAACTCCAAAACAGACCCACGACTCCCTCAGGAAAGATGGGAGCCAGCACACACAACCCCAAACGCCTTAGTCATAACTCCATATTCATAGAATGGTGTCACACACAAATAGTCTCCTCACTCTGTATTCACTTTTCCATTCATGGCGCCTATAATCTTCCTGTAAACCTTTGAAAATAATAGATAAATTGTCTTCCAACAACCCTCTGCAAACTCTATTGATTTTGTCTTGCCTGCAAAACTTCAAAAAATTGCAAATCTTCAATCATACTTGCAACTTGTCTTCCAAAATCATTTATCGAAAGATTCTACAAATGAAGCCCTTCCAATCAAATCTGAAAAATCACAACAATGAAACACCATCATAGACTCAAAATGAATCTATTAGCAATCAACGAGGGAAGATCTTTCACCACTGTGGATGATATTCTTCAAGAAGGTTTTCATCCTCAAGAAGTTTGAGATGAACCAAGTTCAATCCCACAAAACCACAAGGGTTTCACAAGAGGAAATAAAATAATTTGCATAAACCAAATAAGTTCACCATATCTCCTTTCATAAGTTTCTTGAGAACTTTTTGGAAAACTCAAGATAAAATCAATTTATTAAATAAATAAGCCTTATATCCCCCAAAGTGATTTATTTCATTATTTAATGATTACCGGCACATAAAGCCCACTTTTCAGCGTCCCAACATTTAAATCTTTCCATCCCGGTTCCAACGAGCTATAATACTAAGGTGTTTTTTAAATAATTTAAATAATATTAAGCAACCTTAGTAATATAATTAAAATAAATTAATGCACCCAAGTTGTGAAAACTGTCAAAAAACATTGGGATCGTAAACTGATTGCACAAGAGTGATACTGCTAATGAATATTGAGAATAGGGCCCAACCAAGTGACTTACTATAAATAGACCAACTCTCCAAGAATCTTGGAGAACACACCAGAAGCCGGAAATAACTTTGGAAAGTCCCATATAGGTCCTCTAGACCATCTGAGCTCACGGGTAACATCAAATAACTCCTCTAATAAGGCTGATACACACCCAAAAGGTCAATGCCAATTGCAATGCAAGAGAACCCAAAATCAGGACATTACAAGGCTTGGAATGCAAAATGCAAATTTTATATTAATGTTCAAAAATTCAGCATCTCTTATTACAACAAAGGGAAAGACCAAACAATAAACACCTAAAATGTGACTAAGGCACAAATCAAAGTCACTAACATGACAATATGCAAGGAAAACCCCTAAGTGGGTTTGCAAAAATAAAAACTAATGTTCTACTAAAACATATTTGAGCATTTAATCAAACGCAGACTAATTTTTCACTTCTAAATCAAAAATAGCAAATACTTAGTCACAATGGGTCCTAAAAACACATAGATTGCAATGGGTGACCATGATTTGGATCCACCAAAAACTTGAGAAACCCCTAGCTTAGCGATAAGAATGAAAACTCGATTCCCATGAAATTTGCATGCGCGATGCAAACAAGGATGATATCAACAAAAACGTATCAAATACGTGTGCAAAGAGTGTTCACAATTTGCAGGATGCAAAGAGGCAATGCTTTGATCACAAAAACAAATAACTCAAAATAATTGGACAATGCAATAAAAAAGGGTTTTCCACACTAGTGGGAAAAATGAAATAAATGCTTGGTGACAAGGTAGAGAAAAAGTCAAATGTACTTTTGTGAAAATTGTAAACTTGTTTCAAACTTCCAAAACTCCGCTTTGATAATTCGTCAAAGATATGGATCACGTATGCAATTTTGTGATCCACCTTTGAAGTTTCACTTTATCAATTTAGTGGAAATTGGAACTTGAAAGACAATTTGCATTTTTTTCTGTTTTGGCAAAAACGAATGAACTTCCACTTAGTTTTCATTAGAGAAATATGGTTTTTGAGCAATTTGGCAAAGTTTGCTCATTTGTCAAAAAGTCTAAAGTTTTGCTTTGCAAAGGCCATGCAAACTAGAGTCGCTTGAACAATTTGCAAAGATTGCAAAGTGATGGAGAAACCCCAAAGTGTATTTTAACGAGAGGCGGATGTTAAGATGCAATTTGCAAAATTGCATATTTGCTTGAAAACTCCACAACTCTAATATAAACAAAAAAATTCACTTTTGACCCTTGGGACTCAATTTTCACAACACTTAGACACAATCCCAACACCTTAAGGATAAGATCATCCTTTTGACCTAAGGCAAGGACAAGAATTTGAACAAGGGATTTTCATGACTTGAACTAGTGAAGTACTTCAGAAAAAAATTGAGACTCCATTTAAAACAGAAGTGGGGACAACACTTTGCCCAAAGATTGGAGAGAAAAATAATGTGGGATAAAGTACTACCAAAAGACCCCAATCACCAATGACAACAAAGCTAAGCAGTCAAGGAATTATCAATTTGTGTTATGCCTATCATTACAGAAAATCACCAATGACCTCTCAAAGTTGACAACAAAGCTAAGCAATCAAGGAATTATCAATTTGTGCTATGTACATTTTGTCTACATAGTCTGCAAGATGTCTTGAGGAATGAAGTTACTCCCTAAATAAACAAGCATTTAATTGATTTTAGTATCTTTGGGTATCAAAAGCCATGGTATTTTCAGATTCCTTTTGAGAATGTAAGTGCAAATGCCCAAATGCTAATATAAATACATGTAAATAGCTCTGATATGAAGGAGGTTAAGATGAAGAATACAAATACTATTTTAAAGACCATTTTGAATCTTTTGTGAGGAGTTATACTCCTATTCTTGCAAACTAAATACAAGGAGTTTCTTATCTCTACAATTTTATGGCATGTGTTGAATGTTAATAATATCTAAAGATTGAGTCAAGAATTACTTTAAATATTTTGTTGAAGAAAAAAATGGGAGAGCGAGGCAAATTTTAGCAAAGGAGACTGGGCTCATGGGCAGAAGATGGTAAGGAGTGGCCTTCGCTCACAGCCAGAAATCAAATGCGCCTGGAGCAGAGGCAAGGACGGGAGCATGGTAAGGAAGAGCAATCTCAAAATTGATAGGGTTGTGGCAGAGGCTATGGTGTGGAAACAAAGTGGAAGCAGACAAGGTGGAGGTCTAACAATGGATGCCAAATGGGAGGTTATGGCCAAAGGGGTTATCAAGGGTTTAGAAGGCCATGGATCCCTGGAAGATTTGGATCCCAAAGGGGATAGCTAAACCATTATCCCATAGGAGTTCACAATCTGGGGAGAAGATTGATAGGGTATGGTCAGCAAGTGCATAATGCACTATTGGGAGAGCGTGGGAAGCACTTTTGGGGGCTCGATCAATCTGAGAAAGAGAAGCGGGAGGAATATGAAGACCCAGGGAAGCGAAAGCCCCCCTTTGCAACGGGAGCCAACTCAATTCAGATGGGAAGTGGTAGGATTGTTGGAGGGGATCAGAGAAGCTTTGATCCACAAGGTTGAAAGATGTGGTGCAACAAAAATGAGGTGAATGGAGCCAAAACCATGGATCGAGGGGGCGAGGAGTACAGAAAGGGGAAAAATAGCACAACGGTGGTAATAAAATCGAAGCTAATACAAGACGCAAAGTTCCAACTAAAAGAGAAGGCGTTTTTTGTTAGATGGTGGGGAGGAGGTTGCTCGAAAGAAAGAATGCAGCAATGGTGTGACGAAAACTAGGGTAGCGAGATGAGTTTAAAGTTTTTGCAAAATGATTTTGTTTTGATTACATGCTCAACTGCACAAACCAAACAAATCATAATGGCAACAAAAACCTTGAAGATTGATGGGTTTCGGTTTTATTTCAAAAACTGTGAAATAAACTTTGATCCAAATAAACATGCAATGGACAAAATGCATGTCTGGATCAATCTGAGAATCTACCAACATAGTATTGGTGTAAGGAGGTTTTGGATCGGATAGGAGAGGCTTTGGGTGATGTTATAGGGATAGATGAAGAGGCAATACAGGGCAGTAATGGGGGTAAGTTGAGGATCTGTATAGAATTGGATCCATGGAGTCATAAATGGGATGAACTAGAGTTAATAACAAAGGAAGGGCGGTGGTTTTAGGTGGATAGGGAATTCACTCCAAACCACATTGAGATATGGGAAATGTAGAAAGATCATAGGTTCAAAGAGGGAAAGTGGAGAGAAGGGCAAAAAGATAATGTTACCAGAGGAAGGTACCTCTGGGGGTGAGTGTTGTCAAGTTGTGAATGGTCAAATGGGCCGACATAAGGAAGTTCTTGAGAGAGAGTCACAGCTAGTGGAGGGAAATCAGGTCTCACAACCATAGTTGGATCGGGTAGAAAACTTGGAGAACCCAGAGGAAGGTAAAATAAGGTTGGATATGGAGGGCATGGACGATGGTCTGATGTTTGAAGCAGGGGTTGTGAAAGAATATAATGTCCCCTTTTTCTTAGGCAATTGACAGATGTAGTGGTTAGTCTACCAACTAGTCCCCGTAGGCTAACATGGTGTTTAAGGGACCCCTTTGAGGGTAATTTGTGGCTCTTTAGTAGGCTTTTTGGTATTTATTTCAGTATTCTTCAACTCAGTGTCTCAGCTTATTTGTGGTGTGACTTCTAGAGGCCATTTTGGAAGTTTTTACCCACACTTACTATTTTTAGTCAATCACTTGGTTGTATTGCTCATACTTACTATCTATAGTAAGTCATGGTTTGGTCTACTATCATCACGCCTATATCTAGAAAATGTCGATGGATTACTCCCATGAGTTGGTGTTGGTATTTATTGGGGAGATGATGGTTTAATTTATATTATTAAAGTTAAGTTTAACTTTAATAATATTATTTATTATTGATAACTTTATAATATGGCATTATAAGGAGTTAAAAGGGTGATATGTGGCATTTAAATAAAATATTATATTTTAATGTTTACTTTATAAAATGCCAACGAAAGCAAATAATAATTAAAAAGGTTATTTGGTCAAGTGGGACATGGGAAATTGGAGAAGTATAAAAAGCAAAGTTAATGCTTTTTCATGATTCATTGTTATTTTGCACAAATTTTGAGAAGAACTGAGCAAGGATTTGCTGGTTGAAAGCTTCAGCTTTTCTAAGGACGAAATCCCTTGAAAAGAACAGTGTTTGCAAGTGTGAAAGATCACCCAAGGGCACTTCAGAAACCTGAGTTTGAGGCTCCAGATTCAAGGCCGCCTTTCTTTAGTAGGGGTGCTTTTAGCCCTAACTTAGTCAATTTTCCATGACTGTTCTTCGTTTTCACCATTTTAGACCCTTTGTGCTTCGATCTGATATCACCGTCGACAGACGAGTCTGATGATCTTGCTTGATGATTCATTGGATGACCAGTTCAGTCCTGGAAAGGATGATTGGTATCTCATCTCTTGAAGGTTTGTTTAGGTCCTTCAAATCCAAGGGCACCCCTGGCTAGAAGGGGCGCTTTTGACTTGTTGACTGATTATATTCATGCTGTAAACTGCCTCAATTTGATCTTCGTCGTCAAATGACTGATTTGTCCGTTGCCTTCACTGACGGTTTTGTTGTTGAAATCGATCCAAATGGAGGTGGTCATCCTGGAGATCACCGAGCAAATAGACTGCATTTGTGTCATGTCCACTTCGGTGACATCTCACCGAACCAGATTAGCCTATCATCACGACCCTACGTGAATATTGGATAGAGGAGTCGCGTTGGAGCTTAACCGACCTCGGTTAGCGATTCTTGATCGATTGGCTTCGTTTAGGCTCATTAGGAGACTTCTTGCGAAGTTGCTATTGATTCTTGGCGTCGTATTAGGACCCACTATTTTGCTTGATATGGATTTGCGATGTTCAAAATCGCCGGTGTTAAATGACGGCCGGAGTCGGGCATGGTTGAATTAGAGAGATATTAATATTTAATTGAATTAATTAAATATTAATTATATGGAGATTATAATATAAAGTTATAATAATTAATTATAACTTAAGTGATTTTGATTTGAGGGGGTCGCCATCATCAGAAGGGGCCAATTTGGCGATTAAATTTAATATAAAATATTTGAGCTGAGACTATTGAATAATTAAAGGGAAAAGTTCGAAATATTTTAATGATTCCCTATTTTGGTGGAAATCGCACTTTTCAAGAGAATATAGCATTTGCCTTGGGATTTGAGCCATTATGTGATTATTGATTTTGGAAATTGGTCAAGTTTTGTCTGAGCACAGAACCTTAGGGTTTGAGTCTCGAAATTCATTGGAGAACGAGCCATCTCCTTGAAGCATTCAGAGGTGTGAAATAACACGATTATTGCAGCCACGAGAGAGTTTCTTCATTCGGAGAATCATTGAACTTCCTGAGAACATTCAACATCGAGATTTTGTGGGGTTTTATCCGGAAGATATCTTTTCATCAAAGCGTCTATTTCTTTGATATCGAGGGAATTCATCAAGAGCGTACACTTTATTATCTGTTTATTAGGCGTACTACTCTCCTTGGCGTACCATTCGATAAAAGCCGTACTTATTCTCGAGCAAATTAAGCCTTCAATCTTCAGCATCTGGCTTCTTCTTTTGGGGCGCAAATATCAAGAGGATCACTGCGTAGCAAGTGGCAGGGGAGGAAGTGAGTGATCATCTCAGCCGTACCATCATCTGGAGGTCATTTATTGCTGCAGCAAAACCAGGTTTTCAAAAATATCATTGCTTTTTACCTTGCATGTCACTGGGTTTTATTGTAATCGATACGGAAGATTAATAAATGGTGGCATATGTATTGGCATTAGATTCTTAGTTTTCAGAGATATATTATTTTATTTGTATTTATTCTGTATTTCTTGCAAAATGCAAATTTACCTTTATTGCACCAAAACCAAAACAATCAAAATGCAAAACACAAAAAATTCGATCGGTCGGAAGCGGAAACTAGGGTTTCTACAATCTGCATGCCCAAAAGACTAGGCGCCTTTCTTCAGCAGGGGCGCTTTTCCCTTGGTACTTGTTCATTTTTAATGTTCTTCATTCAGTCTCCATCTCCGGCCTTTTCTACTTGATCTCAGCTTCTGACTATTTGAGAGGTCCTCTGAACGTGCCGTTGGATTGATCATGAAGTTGGGAGAGAGCTAAACAAATGCTTTGTGTAAAGCAGCTATTGATAACTTCATCAGGTGCCTTGAAATGAAGGGCGCCCCTGGCCAGCAGGGGCGCTTTTGCCTTGAAGCTCACTGATTTATCTTTCATTTTGCATGTTCTTGCTTGCAACATCTCCATACTTCATTGACGTTTGCCGGTGATCTCTGAATCAAATGGTCTCGCTTGACGATGCGTTGACAAGCCAATAGGAACATGAAGAAGATGACTGCTTCTGTAATGTCCCCTTCTCGCTAGCTAAGTAGGATGCCGCTTTGCCTTTCTAATTCCCAAAGGCAAGTGTAGAAAACAAGGGGAATCATTTATTTAATTATTTAATTATCACATAAGTTCAAAATTATTCTTCTAATGTGATATTAAGTAATTAATTAAAATATTTTTTTAAGTGACCAAGTGAAATATTATGAAATATTATAAAGTCACTTATGTGTCAATTTCAAAGGTGACTTAATGAAATATTTTGAAAGTGAACTTTGTAAAAGTCACTTCATTTGGTGAATGGGAAAAATTTAAGAAATGAGAACTCATTTTTATCAGGCTTCTTGGAGAAGATACAAAAAGAAAGGAAAGGAAAAGCATTCAATACCTATGACAGTGAAATAATCTGTCCTACTTGGGAGTTTGTTTCTAATGTTCGTGCTTACTTAATACTGCGATTTTGCTGTTTGTTTGAGACAAGTTTGGAGCCTTTGACACACTATTGGAAGGCATTTCAGGTTGAAGAAACCCTAGGCGCATTTCTTTTCAACTGAATATCTTATTGCTGGGTTGTAATAAGGCTGAAACAGGACAAATAATGGAAGGATATGTTTTTCCTGAGTAAAGCGCTTCATATTTGGTTGGGAATCTGATTCGAGCTTCAAGCTAAAGGCCTTAGTGGTGACGTGAGGTGAAGAATAAGCTGGGCACACCCCTGAAAGGAAAAATCGGACATTTAAGAGGAGGTTTCAGTTATTTTTGCATATTCTGGGTTTGCCTGAGTTGACTATCTATTGCTCAGCTGTGATCAACACATTTCCCAGCTCTGAACCCTTTTGTATCACATTTTGTTGAGTTTTTGAATCTGTATGTGCATTTCTTCACCTTAGAGAAGGGCTTTTGCTATCAGACGAATTTAGGTCTGTTTAATGTCATCTCAAATACTACAATCTCAGAAAAAAAGCTCTTAAATCTGCTGCTACAGACAATGTATTACTTCTGCTCCTCTTTAGGTGTGGTTCCCAAGTTCAACAATGAAGTCTCCTGAAACTAGCCAAAATCACCACCAAACTAAAAAAGAAAACACTCACACCCAACCCAGCAATCACACACACCAAAACAACTGAAATCCAATCAGAAATATTGATAAATCTTCCTCATTTAAACCCAGTTGTGATCTCTATATGAAATCACCCAGCACAAGTCTAAGCAGGTCTCTCACTACTGAAACAAGTCTTAGAATTTGAGGGGCTACGTCCTCAATTCTGTGCTTCAATACCTTGGCAACACACCAGCAGCATATCCTTGTAAATTTCAAACTCCAACCTGAGGCAAATGAGTCTCCACAAAGTCTTTTATTTCAAACATGAGTTTGGGCGCCCAAACTCCAAAACCCACGCCCATTTTAGAAGCCCTTTAATTTTAATTTTAATACTTTTCTCTCCATTAGTTTGGACGCCTTATGTGAGGATGAAATAATTTAACCTTTAAAACAACTTCAAGTTGTTAGACTAGGCACCCAAGGTCACCCTATAACATGTCCCCTTTATGCCTCCCCTTTTTAACTTTAAAATATAAAGTCACTTTATTTACACATATTCAAGGAATTAATCAAATATTAAAATAATTTCTCCAAAGTGACTTAATCATCCGAATATGATGCACTGACAAGCCTGGCCTGATCTAGTGTTCCAAAAAAAGACTTACTATTTTTAGTAAATGCTAAAAATAGTAAATCACCATCCAAAGCTCAAACTGGAGAATCACCGAAATGCACCAAGGCTCGCTGACGGCAGTGAGCATCCCAACTGGCCCTGCTAAATATAGAAAGTCTCGGCCAACCCTAACTGACTTACTATTTTTAGGAAGTCCTAAAAATAGTAAAAAGCACCTTGAAATTTGAGTCGGAGAGAGACTGAGACGCACGAGAAGGCTCACCAACGACCGAAGCGCTGCACCAGACCCCCTGCTAAAAATAGCACTTACTAAAAATAGTAAGTGTTCCCGGATCAACCCTAATTGACAGAGGGCGATGTAAAAAGGGGACATTACAAAGGTGTTAAAGACACTTTAACAGAGGTCTGATTTACATTTCCAAAATTCTGGAAACTCACTTTTTACAGTAGCTGGAAGTGCCAAATTGTTCATAGCTCAGTGGGTGATTGAGAACTCATTCTGGGTATTGTTGCAAAGGAATCCTCACAGCTAGGCACCACATTTCAAGTATTCATTTGCAAGTTTTGGTGGAGTTCTGATTTTAGGGAGCAAATCGCCCCTCCTAGGGAGCCGTGCCACTTGGGAGTTGTGCATAATCAGGTCTGCTGTTGTATAGACCTGCAATCTACCTTCTATAGTGTTTGTGCAACTGTCCGTTGAAGATTAAGAGCTTTGGTTGGTTGGCCTACATCGCAGCTTGGTTTGGGTGCATCATTTGAATGTATTGCTGCTCATTTTATGTCTGTAAGAGCTTCATTTGGGACTGCTATCAGGTCTGCAAATTATTTTAATAAGTCTGGTTTCATTGGATGTTATCATCAATATATGTTGTAATGATGCAATACGAAGATAATGCATTTTCATGGTTGATTTCCTTCATTGCTATGTTATGAATGAATGTCATGTTATGTGGCAAACACTTGAATGCAAACAAACCCGCACTTCACATTACACTCAGTAAATCAAATCAAAAAATCAGGGGTGGTCATTACAGTGACCCATACCAGACTTAGGCTAGAGGCATAGATTCAAAACAGGAGGTTTTTTAACCTCTTATAGTGCATGTATCAATGCATTAGACAGCAAAACCAATCAGATTTTCATCAGTGCTTGCTCTTCGAATTTCATAGTAGCCATTCAAGGTGCAAACAAATGCAAGTGAGTGTGCAATTGCAACAAATTTACTACAATGTAAGCCAGTTAAATGCATGCACTTGTACAAAACATTAAGAAATGTAAACATTATTTGTTTGGGAAAGAGACTATTGTTCATATTGTCCATGAATCTTCAATATTTGCAAGCACAAAACAAACTGCAACAAACAAGACACTACAAGTGAGTGGGATTTCTTTGACAATTTCTTTTGGTGATCAAGTACAAGAAGAAAAGCAAATGCAGTGGCAGATATGTTATCTAGACTGCCAATTGCAAAGCATGTATCAACTTTGTCAACAATTTTCACAATTTTAGCCTTTAGCCCAAGGAAGCTAATGACTTTATATGCTCAAGATGAAAATTCTGGGGAAACATATAAGAAGTTGAAAACAAAGAAAATAGATGTTGACGGCAACAATTATTTCTACCTCAGAGTTGGGTCACTCTTCAAATTGGGCAAACTATGTATTCAAAAGGATGAAAATTTTCTATTCATGACACAGGAATATACTTCCAAGAGGGAAGCACAAACGTAGTGGAAGATATGCTATCTAAGCTATCAACTACAAAGCAAATCTCAATATTGGCAACAGTTTTACAACTTGATCATTTAAACAAGGAGGCTTATAACGAAGCATATGCTCAAGATGAAACTGGGAAACACATCAATGTTGAAGACAACAGAAGTAAATATTGAAGACAAAATTAATTTCTACCTCAAATTTGGGCTACACTAAAAGTAAGGAAGAAGGATTTCGAAGCATGTGAGAGGAATATAGTTGCAAAGTTTCTAATTGTTTGTGTTGGAAACACCATTGCCCATTTCCAAAGGTATGTCTATTGGCCCAAAATGCAAGAAGAGGCCCCAAAATTCATTATAGGATGTGAATTATGTTGCACAAGTAAACATAAAAGGGTTGTACATGCCTCCACTTACAACTACTAGATCAAGGGAGATAATCTCTATGGATTGCCTAGGAGGTTTGCCTATGACAAAGCATGGAGATTACTACTCGTATATTGTTGTATATTTAGCAAGATGTATGTTTTAATTCCACAAATAAGACAATAAATGAGCATGAAGCGGCTGAGTTATTCTTTACTATAATGTTTGGGTGCATCTTCATTTGCCTAAATCTAATGTATTAGACAAGAATTTAAAATTTTGGGGGAAGTTTTGGACCACCTAATGCAGCACGATGGATACCAAGTTGAAAAGAAGCAAAGTCTGCCATTCTCAACAGATGGTCAAACAGTTGAAATAGACTCTTGAATCAGCTGACCAAACAAGGAAATGGGATAAGTCTTTGGCAGACATACAGAATTCCTATAATAGGGAAGCTAACAAACCTACTCATAAATCACCATTTGAAGTATTTTTGGGTTATGTGCCTACTAACCCGATTTAATGTTGCATTGAAAAAATGTAAAATGTGGAGAATAGTTGGAGAACTTTCATGCCCAACTATAAGGCTAGGCATGACTTGCTCCGTTAAAAACAAGCATTTAAGGTGGGGGATAGTGTGGTAGTACTTGATCAAAGAGAGACTCCAAGAACAAGCTAGGAATATTAAACCAAAAAGATATTGGCCATTATCAATCATGGAGCAGACGGAGAGAATGCTTTCAAGCTTGAACTACCTGCATGCATGAGGATGTAATCAGTGGTCAATTGTGAGAACTTGCATCTATATGAACCATACATGTTGGATGAAGAAGAAGAAGAAGTACCAACCTCTATAGAAGACTTTGTGTTGGATTTTCAACAATAGTTGGAGTGAGGATGTAATGTTGCAGAAGAAGGTGAGAAACTAGGAAAGGATTACAGGGGACATGGCACATCAGCATTGATTAAGATAAAGAGACCAAGGCAAGCAAGATGGAACCTCAAAGAATTGTAAGAGAATTTCTAGGTGAACATTCAGAGTTTACTCTAGTACTCAATTCAGATTGAAATTTTCATAAGGGGTTTACAGCAGTCGTTTCACAGCCATTTGTGAGAATGGCTTGCAGATTTTTCTTTGAACTTCTACAGCTTGGATAAAAAAATTCCTCTTTCAGATGTAGTACTTCCACCCCGAGGTTTACATCATTATAGTAGGTTCAGATGGGCTCGTAACAGATTCTATAGCTAAGGCATATGGGAAATAGGCAATTAGTAATCAGCGTGCTGATGTCAGGAAATTGAGGATAACTCTTAAATATGCTTGTTGATTTACACTTATATTAAGCATGTTGAAACGTATATTGTATCTTGCTTCTGGACCCCTTTTTTCTGATCACATTGGTGGGGTGACCTTAAAAGTTTTTTTCTGCAAGTATGGTAGGTGTATGATCTTTGGAATGATAAGTGCCAAAGATTATACAGTAATAGAAGTAAGGCAAATAGTCTGGTCAGAACACAACAGAACTTTTCAAAATTAAAATAAACGACCCAACAGTGTTCTTCAAGATATTGGACAAAGTTAGTTTCGCAAATTTTAATATTTTTGTGCAATATAAACTTTAAGGACTGTAATTTTCCTGAAAAAAGAAAATGTGTAGGAAGGTAATGTGATTTTTTGCAAGAATTTTGCCATCTCTAAACTAGACATTGTTTTGTGTATTAGCACAATAGAAACAGCCATCTGTGTAGACGGATTAAATACTTGACAGCTTATTGGAATAGACAAATGTATCCATTTGTACCTCCTTTGCAAAACATTGCTATATGCTTTTGCAATAAAAAAAGCTTTCAATTACAGCCAAATTTATAATTAAACGTGTTCTAGCCAAAAGATGGTGAAGGTAAGAACCCAAAAAAAATAGAAACCAAAAGTATCCAAAACACAACATTTGTGACACTCACTTCTTTTAGCGTGATAAGAATCTCCCTCAGTGCAGTAGGTGCAACGGCATCATGTGAAATTAATTTCTGGAGGCATGAAAGGCCTATGACACTCAGCTTAACAGACTTGACTTCACAAGCCAGCAAAAATATCCGCAGTATGTCATCATTCTGTGTAATCTCACTGGGATCAGAAAGTAACCGAAGCTGCAAAGCAATCCCCACAGGAATATTACATTGTGCATAAACCCCACAAAAACTTGAAATAATTGAAGCAGGTAATAACATGACTATGCTAAGTATTAATCTAGGTTAAGATGGAATTATAAAATTAATCCAGTGCATACTGCATCAATGTTGGGACCCATCGTAAAGTTCTAGAAAAAGTATAAATCCAAACATCGATGGTGTTTGCTTGTACCCTGAAACTTGATCAATCACAGTTTGTCTAGGAGACGAACAATCTATGGAAGAAAAAAATGCCTCAATAGGAGTGATGTGGAATTGTGAAACCACACAATTAATTTTCAAAGATAAGGTTTCAAACTCAAGCATTGTGGGTGCCTTCACATAATTAAATCTATTTTAAAAAGCATTAATTATATGAACTTGTCAATTGGTAGACTGAAACTGCAGAAATTCATTGGTAAGATGAGTATCAACATTGTGTAACTCATTGAAAATTTGTGGTTGAGTGAACTTACTATATCCTCTGTAGGAAGCTCATTTCAGATAGAGCAAAAGCCATCTGATTGGATCCTTTTGTAAAATGATAGTGGCTTCTATATTGTGAGATTTCATTTTCTTTTCAATGTGGATAACAAAATCCAATTAGCAAGAAAATGCAACAATCTGCCGGGCTTTGATCTAGCGGTTCAGTGCTCGTGTGTGGGAGTGTGTTGAAGTCAGGAATTTGACTTAAAGGAATCTTAAAGGAAGCAGCTCTCCCTCTACTGAATTTCAATAAAAAGAGCATTGTCCCAATAACTGTGTACTTAAGTCATCTTAATGATGGATCACAGTGTGATCCGAAACGTTAATATCAAAAAATTACACAGTTTTCTCCGAAAAACAAAATCTGTAAATTATTACAATAACAGCAAAGCAATATAGCTGCATGGGAATTGAACTACGTCCAGTTGATCAATGCAATAAATAGGGTTCGAAACTTAAACATGATATGACCTCTGGCTCCACATGAATGCACTAAAGAAGCCCGTTGCTTACTGTTTAAATAAGTGTTAGGCAACCCAATTCAAAGGAAAACCTTGTATTTGCTCAATATTTTTCAACGGGCCATGGCATCAGGTAATTACAGTGAAAAAAATGAAAAAAAGCGATAAGATTAACCATGTAGAACCACAGATTCAAATGCAATTTTCAACAAATATAAAATGCACCTTCAATATAGCGTGCTCGGCTCCGTCCTTTACAGCGGGGTATTTTCTTCTGGCCTCTGCTGAGAGAGCACGTAAATCAGATTCCAGAACGGCCATAAAAGCCATTGAGAGATCCGAAGGTTGTAACTACTGGATCCCGAGTTTGAGGAATAGATGGATCTTAAATCAGCTCTGCCAGGTTTCCTCGACGAATTGTTACTTCTCATGCGCAAATCTAAATACAAATTTGACCCGTTAATGAAATCCTATTTTTCCTCGCACCGGCAACTTAATTTTGCAAAAATGTCCCTGTTCTAATTTAGAGGAGAGCTTTTTATTTTTGTTGGAGTGGAAAGTTAATTGCGAGGAGACAGTATCTGAACTTTCCGTAGTTCTCTAAATTTGTCATGAATTATTTTACGATTGTTTGTTTGGTACTTAAAATTTTTAAAAATCCTATTGGTATTTGTAAAGGAAAATAAACTTTTTTAAAAGTATTGTTTAGACTGATTAGTTAGTACTAGTATTAGTTAGTTTGTGTGTTTAGTGGAGAGCATGGAAAGGTGAAATAAAATATAGGTAAATAGATGTACTTATGGTTATTATAAGAGGCAATACAAATGATATCAAGTTACTTATGTGCTAGTTATGTGATAGATGTTTTGCATGCTTTGAAATGGTAAATTTTAGGAGGACGTCATAGTAGGTTAGGAACGCTAGATGTAGGACAATATGTCTTGCAATATTCTTATGTTTAAATAAAAGTAATGTTAGAACTAATGGTGGTCATGGGTGAGAGAGATTTTTTAAAAGATTAAAAGACACTACCCAAGTTTTATAATAACAATAATGTTACAAATATATTTTCAATATTATAATGTAACTTTAAAGGTTAATCCCACTCTTAATTGTGAATTGTTTTCCAAGTCATTATTGTATTTACTTATGTCATGTTGACAAGCAACTCAATTATGATTCATGACAACAACAACGTAATCCACATTTTCAAATTCAAAAACAATGAGAAAGTACAAATAGGACACATTTTATAATGTCAAGTTTTAACATCATAAATAATTGTACTTACTAACATTGTTTTCTATATAATATACGATCAAATTTATTTAACTTCACTATTAAAACTTGAAATCTATATATATATATATGAATCATCAATCTTGTCTTAAAATTAAAATTTATTTCATTTTATTAATATGTCTTATTCAATTATCCCACGAGAGTGGATTAAGGTGGCTAATGGCTTGGCTAAATGGGCATCTAAGTGGAAGGGAAATTGGAATATGGAAGATTGGGGTGGGCTTCATGAGAATCTATCTTAGGAGCTAGAGGAGTTGGTTACGGAGGATATAAGATGTTTCTTGGGAGTCGCTTGATGGCTCTGTCGTTGGCTTTGGGTCCCTAGTGGATTTGGTTGTAATTTTTGACTTTATATTGTTTTCTTGGATTAATAAAAATTTTAGCCTCTTTTATTTAAAACATATGTCTTATCCAATATAACATTGGCTATACTTATTTAAACTCTAAATTAATTAAAGATATCTACATACACATATCAAACTTTTTATAGAAATTAAATTGTATCATCTTTATAATAAACCAGCTCTATATAAACACTTGTTTAAATTTATTTTAAATCTCCTTTTAACTTACTTTATATTGGTAGTATATATAAGAATCGTCAACCTTATCTTAAAAATAAGATTTATTTTATTTTATTAATATGTCAATCTAATATAACATTGACTAAATTTATTTAAACTCTAAATTAATTAAAGATATGTATATAGATATATTATCAAACTTTCTTTAAAATTTAAATTTTATCATCTTTATAATAAATCATCTCTATATAAACACTTGTTTAAATTTATTTTAAATCTCCTTTCAACTTAATTTACATTGGTAGTATGTTGGGGAGCTTATTTAATTTTACTATTTAAAAATGTATAAATTTATTTTTGATAGAGTATTTAATAGGTGTAGATTGACATATCATTTTTATCAATATATTTGTAAATGATAAGTAAATTGTTGGATGTACTTGATAAATGATAGATAAATTTAGTAGTCTAAATTATTATGTTCTTTATTATTAATTTTTCTCGAGTTAGTGGTGGGTGGATGGGTGGGCGACCCTCCACAACCTAGTGTGGGGGGTCTGATGTTATCTAGGGTGATATGGCGGCCTGGTGGCAGGCTTGCATGGGTTGGTGGCAGATACGGGAGAAGGACATGGTGGCTTGGTAATGTAGTTTGTCTGGGTGAAGTCCACGATGGACAAAGGGAGGAGTTGGCATTAGGTGATGATGTCATCTCATACTCTGCAGAGTAATTTCTAATTATGGCGAAGAAAGGTGGAGAGATTGTCATTTGTACGATGAATCAAAGTGCAAGTTTCGATTATATTTGAGGGATGTGAAACATGTCCTATAATGAACAAGTGACAACCGAGCATAATTCACTGGCTAGCATTCAAAAAATTGTACACGAAAGGTCATCTCAATTATGCATGGACAATTGGGGGTTGCACATTAAAGGCCCTTGGTGGCTACCTACAATTGTCATCAATTTAGGTTTCATTGTTTTACATTCCTCATATTGAGAATGGCGAAGAGGGTGGTGAAAAAATCCAGGTTCATTATGATAATGTCTACAAAATTGTTGGTGGGCCTTGGCACAAATATCCCCATTCATTTGGGTTGTGAGCTTCAGCAAGGTGCTTTTCGAAGGATTATTAATCAGAGGCTTAAGCGGAGGATTACTAATCAGAGGCTTAAGCGGATCCTACATAATATTGATCACCTCACGGTGGTGGCGGTCAAGATGGTGTTGGGTAAAGGTCACTTGGCTTACAATGAGACTCTGCAAGTCAACACACACATTGCTTCTCGCTTCTTGGCATCGCTACTCAACACGCGAATGGCTAAGGAGGAGGTAAAGGCTCTGATGTGTGGCCTATTCAAGGAAAAGCTACTCGGGGGGTTGGATGGTGTTCTCCAGGCTGTGATCCCAGGGACAGGCATCCCTCACCCGAAAGACTTGGCTCTTATCAAGGTTCTCGGTGAGGTCGTGAAATATTATCCATTTTTGTTAGAATTGAAAGGAATCCCATTGGTTTACCACAAGCAATTGACAGCGGCGATAGTTGGTTTCCTAAAGAAAGCCTTGAGGTTGGACTATGGAGGGTTGTGAAGAACCCCCGTCAGTTTCTAATCCTTACTAGTAGGTGTTGAATGTACTGTTTTGTGTTTTTGCTTGTGTTTTGATGAATTTAAAGTATTTAAATAAAAAGGTTGCCAGGCAAGATTTATGAGAAATAATAATAAACATATAAGAGCTGTAAATGATTTATTTGCTTATAAGAAACATTTACAAACACCAATTATTTCATAGGCATACCCGGAAACACCAGCTGATTACCTTTATTGAAATCTGGAAAATGCATGCACAGCCATGAAGGTACTGCTGTAGGTGTACGATCTGCCTGAAATATCAACTTTCTCCACCTTTATTTTGATGCTAATGCTCAATAATGACTAGGCATCCATGATGGGTGCAAGGAGATCCAACATTGATAGGCGCTTTGGACCCTATCTCACACGCCTTCCTTGAATCAGCAACATGTGGCCTCAAGGTGGACAGTACGTCTTGCAAAGAAGGTACAGTCTGTGCTATACATGACATGTTTGCTCTCTAATGGCAGCTGCAATGAACTTTGTAAAAGCTCCTCAAATCTGCTCTAACACTTTGGGCAAATCTCCACAATAAGCTCAATGATGGCTCCTAAATGAAGCCCTCTTTGTACCAATGATTCAGCTAATCTTTCACAGCTTCAAGATTGCAGAACACTGAAGAATTTTCGTTCTCCAATGGTGTCAAAATGGCTGAAACCCTTGTCTCGAGCACAAATTTCAAGAAGCCAAAAAAACAATGTTGAATGATCAAAGATAATGAGGTCGACTTGTCTTGCTTCTTTTATTCTCCTCAAAAGGCGCGATTTCCCAAAAAGGTACAGCTTTGTCTTGAAAGGGTTTTAAATACATTTAAAATGTATTTAATATACTTTATACAACTTTTAAATAATTCCTCACTTGAGCGTACCCTTTTTATTTACCTTTTAAAACTCACTTTATAATATTTAAGTGGCCTTTACTTTTATAAAGTTAAATTATAACTTTATAATATCCCCTTAAGTTAATTAAATAACTTAACCACTAAAATATTAATATCTCCCTCAATACACAATATTTTGACGTGTCGTCAGAAGCTAGGATCAACACTGTATAACCCCCATGTGTCCAAGTGCCCTAACTAAAAATAGCATCACTGACAGATTGACTTACCATAAATAGTAAGTCCCTCAAACTAAGCCAAACACTTATTTGCAAAGGTTTGGAACTAAACCTAATACTGAACTGAGGAAATGCAATGACAACAACCTCCATTAACTGTCACTAAGACCCTCTATCCAAACATATTAGCCTACGAGGATCCAAGTAATAAGCTAACCCATCTACAACTGATGCTGACTAGAGTGGGGACATTACAGTCCGCCCTCCCCGAATTCGCTTGTCCTCAAGCAAACTCAATGCTAGATGCTATAAAATACTCTCGCTCTCCCAAGTAGCATCTTTTGCGGGCAGATCTCTCCACTTAACCAAATATTCCCTAATAACTCGTCTCCAAAGATGACACTTTCGGGAATCCAAGATGGCCTCAAGTACTAATATCAACTTCCCCTCATCATCCAAGGGTGGCAGGTCTGAAGAAGGAACTATATGTTGTCCCAATGCCTTCTTGAGGCGTAATACATGGAACACATTGTGCACCTTACTGTCTGCCGGTAAATCTAACTCGTAAGCCACCTCGCCAACTCGCCTAATAATCCTGAACGGCCCATAATAGCGTGGCTTCAGTTTCTTTGCGCCCCTCTTCATAAGAGTGGACTGGCTATAGGGCTATAGTATCAGATACACCACATCCCCGATCTCAAATGATCGCTCAACCCTCCTCTAATCAGCATATTGCTTTTGCTGATTCTGAGCCTTCTAAATGTTCTCACAAAGGGCTCTCATGATATCCTGGTTCTCTTGTAACAGATCACCAACACTAGGTACTCTACAATCGCTCAGCAATAAATCAAGGAAACTAGGCACATCATAGCCATACAAAGCTCTGAAAGGTGTCATTTGGATAGTCATATGGTGAGTGGAATTATAGCAGTACTCACAAAGATGCAACCACTTCACCCAAGCCTTCTACAAACCAAAAATGTAGTTCTACAAGTATCCCTCCACCCATTTGTTAACAATCTTTGTCTGCCCATCAGTCTATGGGTGGTAGCTAATGCTTGGAGTAAGCTCTAACCCGCATAGTTGGAATAACTCTTGCCAGAAGTGACCCATGAAACTATTGTCTCTGTCATTGACAATACTCCGAGGTAACCCATGCAATCTAAATACCTCACAAAAGAATAGATCTGCTACCTGTGTAGCTAAATAGGTAGTGGTGATCGGGAAGAAATGTGCATACTTGGTCAACCGATCTACTACCACATAAATGTTGTCTCTCCCTTGAGCTTTTGGCAAGCCCGTAATAAAATCCATACACAAACATTCCCACTTCCTCTTAGGAATAGGAAGCAGCTGAAGCAACCCAGCAGGGTAAGTATGCTCTTGCTTGTTCTGCTGACAAACAGAGCACTCCCTGACATAATGAAGAACATCAGATTTGAGACCCTTCCAAGTGAATCTCTCCCGTACTTGCCTATAGGTCTTAAAGTATCCGAGATGACCAGCCATGGGTGAATCGTGGAAAGTCCTCAACACCTTGTTCCTCACATTTGAACCTGGGACTAAGAATATTCTCTCTTTGTAAATGATGAGGTCATTCACAAGAGAGTACCTGTTGTCCTATACTATCCCATCAATAATGCCAGAGGCCCACGAGTTCTTGGCATACTCTGCTATGATCAAGTGACTCCAATCCTCTGAAATCTCTGCCATGGAGCTCAAATGGGGACGGTGAGATAAGGCGTCAACAACAACGTTCTGAGTCCCTTTGACATAGGAGATGTCAAAATCATAAGACTATAACTTGCTGACCCATTTCTGTTGACGTTCATTTAGATCCCGCTGTCCAAGGAAATGCCTCAAGATGTTATGATCAATTTTGACACAAAACTTACTGCCAACTAGGTACTGCCTGAACTTGGCCATTGCATGCATGATGGCCAACATTTCCTTGTCGTATATATTGTAGCTCCTCTCAGGACCTCTTAGCTTTCTGCTCTCGAATGCTATTGAGTGACGGTCCTGCATAATCACTGCACCAATACCCTCAACACAAGCATCACAATGAAGCTCAAAAGGCTTGGTGAAATCCAGCAAAGCTAGAACTGGACATGTAGTCATCAATTGTTTGAACTTCTCGAAACACTCTTGTGCCTGAGGTGTCCAAAAAAATGCTCCCTTCTTAGTCAAATTTGTAAGTGGTGTATCATGCCGCAAGAATCCACTGACAAACCGACGGTAGAAGGCACATAACCCCACAAATCCCCTGAGCTGAGTCAAAGTCTCAGGAGTAGGCCAATCAATAATGGCACGAACCTTATTAGGATCCATGCAAACTCCCTCTCCGCTGATTATGTGACCCAAATATAGAAGCTCTGCCATGCCCAACGCACAATTGGACTCCTTGGCGTACAAGGACTCCCTGTCAAGTATGCCCAAAACAGTATCCAGGTGAACCATGTGCTCCTCCCAAGATCTGTTGTAAACCAAAATGTCGTCAAAGAATACCAAAACAAATCTCTTCAATTGAGAGTGGAAGACCTTGTTCATAGTGGACTGAAAAGTAGCTGGAGCATTGTTTAAGCCAAAGGGCATAACCAAAAAATCATAGTGTCCACAATGACATTTGAATGCAGTCTTCTCAACATCTTGCTCACTGACTCTAATCTAGTGGTATCATGTTCTCAAGTCAATCTTAGAGAAGTAACAAGCACCATGTAGCTCATCTATCAACTCGTCAATGCAAGGAATGGGATACCTGTTCTTAATTGTCCTCTTGTTCAACATTCGGTAATCAATGCACATCCTAAGTGTACCATCTTACTTCTTCACCAAAACAACTGATGAAGCAAAAGGAGACTTACTCAGCCTTATATGTCCCATAGCAAGCAATTCCTTGATAGTTTTCTCAATCTCATCATTCAAACGCTTTGGGTGCCGGTAAGTTGTAATCATAATGGACTTGGTTCCCTCTTCCAACTCAATGATGTGCTCTATGCCTCTATCAGGAGGTCTACCATGTGGTATGTCACTGAACACCTTTGTATGCTTAACTCTGAGCTCCTGAACATCTGGATGATAGGGTGTTTTGTCCTGCTCCTCATACGAAGGCATCAACTTACACTCTACTGCCCACTCTACCATGTCATGTCTAATAAGTCTCTCCATTCTCCTGAGAGTGATTACCTTCAAGTTGTTGTCCTTAATGGCCTTAAGTACATAATTAGTCCCGTCAACCTTGAATTCCATTTCCATATCTCTAAGGTTGAGTGTAAATTCTTCAATTGCATGAAGCCACTTCATGCCAAGGATCACATCGATACCACCCATATTAACCACATAAAAATCTGCTTTAAACTCATAGTTATTGAGTTTCATAGGCAGATCTGGAATCATTCTCTCACATTTGAGAGTGTAACCATCGGCAACTTTTACCCTTATCCAAACTCCTTAGTTTGAATTCCATGCTTTTCCACTAGCCGTGTATCTATGAAATTGTGAGTTGCACCCGTATCAAAAAAAGAAATAACTCTTTGACCAGCCAAGAGTCCACGCAACCTAAAGGAGCCTTCCCTTTGCATGCTAGACATATGAGCTTCCTGTAGCTCCATTTCTCCTTCATTTTCAACTTCAATTTCTAAGTTTACAGTCCCTGAATCCTCTTGATCAGCTTGTTGTTCTGTTATATCAATCATGTTTTCACCCTCATAAAACCACTCCATATGCCTATTTTGACCCTTAGGCTTAAGAGGACAATCATGGTTTAGATCAAAAGGATCCTTGCAATAAAAACACAGCTTCCTCCTACACAAATTGTTAATTGTTTCCCTATCCAAAGGGGCTGCAAATTTCTTCTTTTGATCAACATTTTTTTATTTCTTTGGATCTGATTTGCTATTATTATAGGATGAAGATGGTTTTGATTCGAACTTACTATGTGGAGTTGTAAGTTCCATGCTACAAGTTTTCCTCATAGCTTCTTGCAAGGTAGGGGGATCAAAAGCCTTGATCCAACCCTTCATAGGCTCATAAAGACCCTCTACAAATAATATGACCAGCCTCTTCTCTGAGATACCTATAACGATGACCGGAAGATTTTGAAATTCACCAATGTAAGATTCCAAACTGCCCATTTGTTTCAGTTGAGCTAGATCTCTGAAGTACAACTTTGGATCTCGTTTGTCAAAACACTCAACTAACTTGTCAGTGAACTCCTGATATGAATTTATACGATCATGCTACAAGGTAACCATCCCATGGTGCCACCAATTATGGGCTACCCCATCCAAATGCAAAGCTGAGAACTTAATGGTGTCTTCTTCTGCCATAGGACATAGTGTCAAGAAAGTGTCCAACTTGCTAACCCAAGCTCTGGCTGTAACCCCACCGCTGCCATCAAAGGTGGAGAGTGTGAGCTTGTTGGTTGCATGTCTAAGATCATTGTTTTTATTCCTTGGTCTCCTGTCAGTCCTGTTCCTGATGTGCTCTCTTTTCTGACTCATGAACCTGTCAAAGTTAAGATGATCCTTAACTCTCTGCGGTAATGCTTCCCACTCATCATGCAGTGTCATCA
>VDFB02166959.1:0-47134 GCA_007258455.2 Sequoia sempervirens
GGCACATTTTGGGGTATCTACTCCAAGTTTTAGATACTTAGAAAAAATCTCTAACTCTTCCTCCAAGGTTGGGCGCATATAGGGGTGCCTTCTTCAAAT
The DNA here is from genome assembly GCA_007258455.2 of Sequoia sempervirens. Taxonomy (NCBI): domain Eukaryota; kingdom Viridiplantae; phylum Streptophyta; class Pinopsida; order Cupressales; family Cupressaceae; genus Sequoia; species Sequoia sempervirens. The sequence continues at coordinate 100 of VDFB02166959.1, forward strand.
TCTCAAGGACTTAGACAAATTTCAATCACTTCTTCTCCTTGGGCGCATTTTGAGTGTTAAGCTTCAAATCTTGAGGACTTAGAATTTTTTTAGCAATCTTCAACTTCAAGGGTGCATTTTGATGCTGGAGCTTCCATTTTATCAGACTTAGATGAATTTCAAAGCTTTCGTCCGATTTGAAGTGGTTTGTTCACGTTGCCCTCAACTTGCCCTAGCTTTCTAATTTTAGAAAGTTCCTCAATTTTTGCATTTCAAGCTGATTTCTAGCTCCAAAAGGCTGGATTTTTACTTTGCCTCGACCCTCGTGATGTGATTGAGCTATGGGTGTCTGATGCCTGCATGCACTTGCTATTTTTAGCAACTTACTAAAAATAGTAATTGTTCAAAATGAGCTCAAACTTCGCGTGCTGATTGCCTGAAGGATGTTGATCGTGGCTGGATACTGCTTCTGTGTGACTGTCGTGTTTCACCCTACATTTTAGGAAACCCTATTCCTCTGTGTGGACCTGCTAAAAATAGTAAGTGCTTGATTTTTGAATCTCTGCAACTCTGTTTGATCTGAAATTCGCGCCGTGGGGTCTTCATCACTTGCTTGACTTGCTCACATTGGTGCCTCGTGCTGACCTACTATTTATAGCCCTGTTTCCGAAGGTGGTTTACTATTTATAGCAACTGCCTGATTTCGAGACTTCCACAACTCCGTTTGACTTGAAATTTAAATGCCGTGACCCTCATCGGTAGACTTGCCCGTTCACATTGGCGCCTGATGCTGACTTACTATTTATAGCCTGTTTCAGAAGTGTCTTACTATAAATAGTAAGTGCTTCGATTGCCTTCAAATTTTACTAGTGGACTCCTTGAAAGATGCTGATCGTGATGGGATACCTTGGTTTTTGGAAATTCTAGCGTTTGACCCCTCATTTTGGGTCCTGAAGCTGTAAACCCTAATTTGACCTGCATGTCGCTCAAATGGTCCCCATTTGACCTTTTTCCTGTTGCATGTTACTGTGTTTGTGATTCTGAAGCGCTGGCCAGCTACCGAAGTGATCCTGCTAAAAATAGTAAGTGTCTGAAAAAGTGACCAATTGGCTGCTGGATGAGTTTGCATGTCACACTGCCCGAGAGATCTTGAAAAACCCAGAAAAACCCAGAAAAATGATCAACATGCGAGCACTGGCTAAAAATAGCAAGTTCCGGAAAAGTGATCAACTCCGCCTACATGTTACCTTATTGCGAAGCTCTTGGAAAACCCAGAAAGATTATGCTAACATGTGCTGAAAAATCTTGCCTGCAAACCCTAAAAGTGGCCTCTGAAGCCCGAATCATTGAAAGTCATCATCTCGTTTTGCATGCTATATCACTGCGAAGGTCTCGAAAAACCCACAAAGAATCTTTAGACATGTTGTACCCAAAATAAATTTTTGGCATTCTGTATAAATTGAGCTAAATCCTATTAAAATGCCATGTAAAGTCTGTTTTAGGTCAAACCAATCATAGAATCTTTGTGGGTTTCTGTCAAGGAACACGTGCAAAATTCTGAAAATTTGAAAATTAGGGTTTTAAGCCCCTATTTTCAGGGAAACCCTCGAAAATAGGACCTTCCCAGAAATGATTGAAAATGATTTTGATAGGATTAAAAGGCTTCACAATCACATTGGTCAAGTTAGAATCATCAAAAGACATGTTTTACTCTGGTGGGTCTTTTTCTATTTTTCAGGAACAAAGTTAGGAGCTCCACAACCATTAATGGCAGATTGGTCAGTACCAGGTGCTGAAAGCTAAGCTTCAAAAGCTTCAACGACACAACCATGGCGGAAAAGGTCAAAAATGATGCTGTTTGATGAAGGGGATTTTCAAAATGAAAAATGCTGAAAATTGACTAAGTCTGGGATTTTCAAAAAATGAAAAATGCTGAAAATTGACTAAGTCTGGGATTTTCAAAAAATGAAAAATGCTGAAAATTGACTAAGTTTGGAGAATGGACGCCTTGCTACCAAGTGGAGGCTATGCAGTCAAATGCCTTAGTCATTTTTCCAAACACCCATACACGATGAACGTGAGACATGAAGAAATGGTGATCTTCGACGGAGGAGATTTCTGAAATTGAAAAAGGTCGAAATTTGACTAACTCTGGAAACGCTACGAAGGAGAGGCAAGTTCGTGTGCTGAAAAGAGCCTTTTTCAAGCAGGGGCACCCATGATCTTTAAGGGTCAAATGCAGTCTGTTAGATAATCCAAGGCAGTCATCCTCGGCGTTTGCTTGTTGGCTCGACAACGAAACAAACATCTAGATCATCTGATGAGTCGATCATAAGCAGTTGTTGACGAAGTGAAAAGAGGCAGTTGAAGAAATATCAGGAAATGACTGTCAAAGGTGAAGATCAAAGAAAAAAGAGCCTTTTCACAAGAAAGGCGCCCTTCCTTTTAGACCCCCAGATGCTGACAAACGACAAAAGGCTTCCCAGGATAACCTTCTCAGCCTAGGTAGATCTCAGCAACACAACTGCAAACACAGTCATCCGATGAGGCAATCAACAGATAATCAAGATCAAACTAGGCAACTTTTCAGATGGAAATAAACTTGCTAAAGGACAAAAGCGCCCTTTTCAAGGAGGGGCGCCCTTGAATAAAGGAACCCTAAAATGACTTCCAATTTTTCTAACTGCAGTCATCCTTGACGAGATGGAGTTGGCTACCTGATGAGATATCAAGCGAAATCATCTGATTCTCCGATCAACGAGAAATCCAGATCAAAGCATGGGAGGTCATTTCAAAAGGCTGAAGAACGAAGATTGAAAATTCACTAAGGCACAAGTAAAAGCGCCCTTTCTTGGAAAAGGTGCCCTTTCTTTTGATGCCCTAAACTCAGCTTTTCACCATCATGCTTCCCAGGCACTTCTCTTCAGGTTAGATCCAGCTCAACAGTGAATGTGTCAGCAACATCTCAGGATCAACAGATCAAGCCAGATTCAAGATCAAACTGATGTCATTCGAGAGAGAAAATATTAAAAAACTTGCAAAACTCAAAAGGGATACCTAGAAGAAGTCAAAGGCCAAGTTATTGACTAAAGTCAAGATATTTTGAGTTAAACTTGGCTAAAACACTCCACGATCAGTGGAAATCACCTTTTTGAACTTTAGATCAAGCCAAAATCACTTTTGAGCATGAGTTAGGTTCCCAAACTTGTGGATCTAAGGCTTGAGTCTATGTAATCAAGGTATAGGCATCCCACTTCATTATTTCATTGCAGGTTGATGATCAAGAACAACCATGAGCTCTCAAGGACGCCATTTACAGATCTGGCCAAGGTTTTCATCCGTTCTTCGATATTTCTTGCAGCTCTGAAGCAGAAGAAGATTGCTAATTTGTGGTTGGATTCAGAGACTGATTTTCTTAGGGAGTCGGATAAAAACTTCCAATCCATCTTCTGTCTACTTCCTCTCTTCTTGTCTTAGGTTTTCTTGCATGTCATAGAAAGCAGCAGGCTACATCAGATCTGATCAATTGGGTAGATTCAGCATAATTTTCCAGTAAAACCCATCTCGTCAGATTTTCTAGAATCAACAAACTTGCTGCCCCTATTTTTGGGGGTTTTTCCGAAAAAGTCTCAGAATCAAAATTTTGAGGAACTGGGTTTGTTCAGCATTGAAGCACGAACAAAACCCATGTGCCAGACTTTTTCCGAAAAAATACTTCTCGGCAGGGCGCTATTTTCAGGGGTTTTTCAGAGGTTGTCTGAACACATCTGTGTTTACAGTCAACAGGTGAGTTCTTCTTCACAGAATGACAATTTGGTGTCCTGTTGTGACCTTTTCACACATCGCCCCATTCAAAATGGGGACCCCTAATTTTGCTCCATTAGGGTCTTTTGGCTTTGGTTTTGTCTCTCTCTCTCAGATACTGTCTCTTTTCTATGGTCTGCTTTCTGGGGACGTTCCCGTCTGCAAGCTTAAACGTGAATTTGGCCAAGTCTGAAAATTAGGGTTTCCATCCTTTTGGTCAATCTGAGGTCTAACAAGGTGAATAAATTGAAATCTGAGACTAACGTTGTTGTTAGTGTGCTTCCAGCAAGCTCTCAGCCAAGTTTCATTGGATTCTGGCAACTTACTATTTTTAGTAATTGTGCAATTCAGGGCGTTTTCTCGGCACTTTCGAAGTTTTAACAGTCACAATGCATTCAGAACACATCAAGTTGCTCGTGTGCAAAATTTGAGCTGAAACAGACAACTTGCTATTTTTAGCAGTCCAGCTTCCGGAGCAAATTTCAGGGCGTAGATGAAGAGTTTTTCTTTGCATGTCTAGATATTCCTTCTGGGTTTTTCGAGACCTTCGCAACAGTATAACATGCAGAGTGAGACGACAACTTTCAGAGTTCAGTCTTCCGGGGCTATTTTTAGGGTTTGCATGTCAGGGTTTTCTTTGCATGTCCGGATGATTCCTTATGGGTTTTGAGAGCTTGTGATGAGCGTACAGCGGAGATAATCACTTTCGATGAAACTTACTATTTTTAGCGGGTGCATCCCGTGGTAGCCTCCCAACGCCGGAATCGCAGTGATCGCAATCTGGCCGAGGCGAGAATAATGAGAGATCATTTGATATGCATGCAAGATGAATTAGGGTTTCGGTTTGGGGCGCCAAAAGAGGTAAAAAAGTTAGAATTTTTCGAAAACGGTGTAAACCGCTGCGATCGGCATCCTTCAAGCTATCGCTGAGTAAATTTGAAGTCCAAAGCGGAGCACTTACTATTATAGTAAGTCATTTTGAAACAAGCTAAAAGCAAAATCCCGGTTGCATCTTGTAGATGTCACGGCCGATAGCGTCAAATGGTGAGGGCCCGTCATTAAAATTTCAAAGTCAATCCGGTTGTGGGCTTCTCCCGCGGAAATAGCGGTTACTATTTAGCAAAATCACCCAACCGGAAATGGGCTAAAAATAGCAGGCCAACTAAAAATAGCAGTGTCAACAGGGTAACAAAGTCGTGAGGATGTAGTGTTTGAAATTTCAAATCGTTTTGAGCTTCAGAGATGCAAAAATCAGAGGGCTTACTATAAATAGCAAGGCATGGATAAACTGGCGAAAACGAGGAAAAAGTGACTAAGTCTAGAACTTCACCCTGCACCACCTTCCAAATGCGCCCATCTTCAGTTGGAGTCAGGAAAATGGCTAAGTGTTGAAAATCCTCCTGCCTTGCCAAAATGCGCCCACTTTGAAGAAGTTGATGGAAAATATTCAAAGGAAAAAAGATATCCACCTCCCATAGCCAAATACGCCCTCATGCAAAGTCTCATGCTAGAAAATTTCTAAGTATCAACTCTCATCCTTCACCCATGGCTAAATGCGCCCTCACTCTAGGAAGAAGTTCAAAATTTTCTAAGGCAAGAATCTCGTCCTCCTCACTCATCAAAATGCGCCCATGCAGCAAGAGAAAGTCAAAAGGTCAACTTGTTTCATCCTTCACCATCTAAGAAATGCGCCCATGCAGCAAGAGAAAGTCAAAAGGTCAACTTGTTTCATCCTTCACCATCTAAGAAATGCGCCCATGCAGCAAGAGAAAGTCAACAAGTCAAAGTTTTTCATCCTTCAGCATAGGCTAAATGCGCCGCCTTGAAAGCAAGATGCTAAAAATTCTCTAAGTTAGAAACTCGTCCTCCTCCTATGCTGAAATGCGCCCAAAAGCAAATGAGTCAAAGTAGTCAACAAAACTCATCCTCCTCTCACCCCAAAATGCGCCCATATGAGGCCATATGGAGACAAAAATGAAGAAGTTGAAAGGTCACTAAGGCGTTGAAAATGCTTCATCCTTCAGCCTAGGCAAAATGCGCCCAAATGAAGGCATGTGAGGACAAAACCAAAGGCATGCAAGGTTGGAAAAGGACAAAACGTCTCCATGCAAAAGTATACATGCAAAGATGTAAGATGAGGACAAATGAAAAGATTCTTGGGTAAGACTTAAGTCTACCTTGATATCTAAATGCGCCCAAGTGTGGATGAAGACAAGTGAGGTGCTAGGCGTTGAGAATGTTCTCCATGACAAGGAAAATTCGCCCAAAGTAATTCAAGTGTGAGGTAAAGTGGTAAGGCATTGAAAGTGTTAAGTGTTGGAAATTTTTCCAAAGGCGTGGTTTTATCCTTCTTCAAGTCGAATATGCGCCCAAGGTGTTGATGAATATTGCCAGGCATTGGAATTTTAAAATGAAAGATATCCCCCATGATGTGCCAAATGCGCCAAGACACAAGATGAATAAAAGAAAATATGTAAGGCGTGGCTAGTATCCTTTTGCAAGTGTGAAGTGCGCCTAAGATTTAAATGGAGAATAATGCCAAGTGATAAAATAATATGCTAGGTGTTGGAAATTGCCAGGTGAGGAATAAAATGTAAAGGGCGTTGGAATTTAAATCTTCCATGATGTGCTTTCAAGAAAAATTTCTAAGTGAGTTGAAACATTAAAAAAAAAATAAAAAATTTCTCACCACAGGAGGATGAAATAAAATTTTCTAAGGCAAAATTTTCAAAAGTGTTGAGTGATTCAAAAAATTTCGAAGGCAAGGAAATTTTCCTTATGAGAAATACGCCCAGGTTGAAATAGTGATGAAATTTCCTAGAGCACGAGCAAGTTGCCAGTGGAAAAGTCAGTGAGTGCTTCGCAAGGTGGATAAAATATTTTCAAATCAGAGCAACAAGAGATGTTCACAGATGTGAAGAACGGGATTTAAAATTGTTGAAAATTATTTTTTTCTAAGGTTCAAAATTCAAGAAAAATTAAATGAACCCGTTCGTTGTGTACCCATGGATTCGACGCATTCTGAAGAAAATTTTCTTCTGGGTATTGAAGATTATCGATGAGGAATGGATTTCGAAGTCTTCCACAGTTCGTTGGGGCCTTCAGCATGAAGAATTTGATCGACACTTGAAACAATGAATTTTCCTAAAGGGAAATTTAAAAAATTAAGGCAAAGAATAAGTGTGTTGTTGAGATGAAGTGTTGTGGATGATGAATTTGAAGGTGATCGCCTAGATAATTTTTGATCAAATTCCTGATGAAAGGATTTCTTCTCGAGTTTGAGTTAGATGAAATATCAAAGTGAAGTGCGCTAGGCAGAATGCAAGATGGGTTGGAAATTTGGCTAAGGCATGAAGAATTTGAACGCGAAGTTGGCTAATGAAGACGATGAACGCTTGGCAGTTAGGGCATGAAAATCCTGGTAAGTAAAGTGAATTTATATTATGAAGTGTTCTAATACCCTTCTCCTTGCTTGCTTTGCAGGAGGAACGTCGAGACCAAGCGGTGGTGACTTGAAGTGATGAGGGAAGTAATTCAAGATGACATTTCAACCTTGAAGGAAGAAAAGTTGCGAAAAATGGCTAAGTGTTGAGACTTAGTATAACTCAAGTGACAAAGAAGAAGTTGAAGAACAACGTCAAGAAGAAGATCAGGAACAGTGTGAACGCGCCTACAAACGGAATCTTCTAGAAGGATGGTGGACATAAATGGCTCATTTATTACCCCCACTTTCCTTTGTGGCGGTTTTTAGGGCGAATCTTGTTTAGGGCTGAGGTGGCGCGATCTTGGCCATCCAGCCGATTGTAATCTGAGCCGTCCGTTGGACTGGGTTATCTATAAAAGGGGGAGTCCCCCTCATTTGTAATTCATTAGATTTAGAAGTAGAAGCAGAGCTTAGAGGAGGAGTAGAGAGAAACTGATAGAGTAGAAAGTAGAGTAGTTTAGATTGAAAAGGAAGGAAAGTCTTCCCTTTGGATACTTTGTAAGAAGTTGTCATGAATGCTTTCATAATAATAGAATTTTTCATTGATGGTGATCTCTTCTTTGTTATGAGTAGTTGTTGAGGCTTCTTCGTCCTTCCAATTCACGTAGCATCTTGAAGTAGCATAAAGTAAAGTAGATTTCATTTCATGCAAGTACTTAGTAATTGTGGAATGTGGTGCTTGATTTGAACAAGGCTTCGTTTGTCCATACCACTAGCGGGCTCGTTGACGGTGAGTTCGCCTTGCGTGGTCAACTGGAACTTTGTGAAACTTAACTTCGATTATATGGCTTATATGTTGGCATCGTCGTTGTGATGGTGTCTTCATACTTCATCGTGATCACGAATTTATCTTGAGTCACTCCTCTGAAGATTGCACCAGTTCCGCGGAAGCTGTCCGAAGTGAGGCAAAACGGAGCTTGGTTGAAGTCTGTGAGAATTGATCGCCGTGTTCCACGCTTTAGAGTAGACTAGAACACTCTTATCCCTACACTCATTTAATTTCAGTTCATTTCTGGTTATCTTTAGGAAACTTGTGCCCACTTGCCAAATCATTTGAATTACATGAAAGCCCTTAGTCCGCTGTCTGCTGTCAGCTATCGAACAATTGTGTAAGTCCCCTTGAAATACCAGCAAAATCACATCGAGCCAACTGAGTCTATTCGCACTGAAAGAACAGAGTTAAATGTATGATCTATCTACGCAATCTTAGCATCACGAGGAAACTTTTGTTCAGAGAGGATAAGTGGCCGGATTGGCGACTTTATCTGTGTTAGTGCGGTCTCAAAATACGTCAACCGTCCTTGAGCTCAATTGAACAACCAAACCTTGCACCGGCAACTCTCCAGAGCCAGATCTGCCACACATTGCTGGAGAACAAAAGCGAACATCATCGGCGGTTTGCGGTTTAAAGGCCATCTCCTACCTCGGTAGAGAGCCGCCAGGTTACTCACGGGCGAAGAAGAAAAGGCTGATCTTGCGGCAAAGACCAATATTACCACCTCGGCGTGCTGATAAGCGCAGCAAGCTTGCGGTAGCGAAGAGGTCATTCCGAGCACGGAGCCGCCAAAGTTACCAAGAGAAATAGCTTGCGCAAGAAGAGATGTTGTGTCATCAAAGCATTGACTATCCGGAAACGGAAGAAGTCAACACATGGATCAAGGAGTTGTTGACCAGAAATGGTGAAGTGTGAAAAGACACCTAGGAAGGACGTCCTACACCCTCCAAGTGGCATTTATGATACTTGAGTTTGACTTGATGTTTCTTTCCAAGTCAACTCAAGAAGGCATTAAATATAGTTGGAGTTAACTTGATCCCCCTTTCCGGTTTAACTCCATATTCCTTAAATCATGCATTGTCAGATCCCATTGATTAAGGATGTCTAATTGGCTTCCATGATTTGTGGATCTTAGATCTCCACTAAATGTGGATGTCTATGTTGGAGGGATACTTTCATTAATGTTCACCTTTAGTTTACTTTCAGTCAACTGAAGTAGTTTCCAGTTGACTCTATGTTTACTTTCAGTTAACTGAAGTAGTTTTCTAGTTAACTGCTTGTTCCCCCTTTTTAGGAATAAATCTTGCTAATTGATTGGCAAGAACTCATTGTTAACTTAAGGAGATTTTGGGGTTGCCCACTCCGTTGAGTTCTATAAATAAGAGCCTTGGGCTCATTGTTTGTTTAACTTTTACTTGCTATGCAAAATTGCTGCGCCATTGTTGCCAACAGCTTTGAAAGCGGATATTTGTTCACTCTTGGATGAGAGTTCGTTGGTCGATCGTAATTAATTGTGCATGATTTCGTGCCTTTGCTTTCCCAACCTTTGTAATTCGTTGATAAAGCTTTGAAAGAGAATATCAGAAGGCGCTTGCATTTTGGTCAATCTTTTTGAGTTGTGTCCACGTCTTGTATCTAATAGCTCGTTGTTTCATTTCCATCCTCGGATAGGAGTCCCTCCTCCTTGGATATTTTTTATTAACAAGTTATCGTTCGTTGTTGTTTAATGTATTGACTTCCAAGCTACACTTCGGATAGGAGTCCCTCCTCCTTAGCAAGCTCGCTGGCCAAGGCATCGTAAAATTGTTGTTTCTCGTAAACTATTTCCTAGCCCATACCTCGGATAGGAGTCCCTCCTCCTTGGCAGGTCTCAGATCTAGTTTACCGTAAAGAGTGTTTGCTTGTACCAACCTTATCCCGGTGTATACCCGAGAGTTCAGAGCCTCGGTCATATTCTCAGGAGACGGCGAATTCAAGTGATCCAACCAACCCATTCCCGCTCCTTTACCCTCATGCTCTGTTTACCTTGAAGGTATTGGATAGATAGAAGCTAGATTAGTTGTAGTTAAGATCTGCAGAAACCAGAGAAAAAGCTTAGCCGCGGCGCATTGTGTTTGTGCACCCTTGTGTCCTACCGCTGAAGCATAAAAAGATAGGAACTTTAGTTTACATTTCCCTTCCTTACACATTGCTCCCAGCAGAGAGGGACTTCTCCTCTTTAAATAACGAAGAAGTGTTGCAAAACATTTGAAATAGCTGAACATTTACAATCAGCACTCCAGAGGTGCTAATTTAAACGCCAACAGTTTTCTGGCGCCCACCGTGGGGCAACGAGGCATCAACTTCAAGAAAAGCTAATGCTTTTATGTCACTGGAATGATCCTCTGGCATCGAATTGTATGATCCATACGAGAAGCAATGGATGGTAACAACAATGATGTTGGCAGGAGGCGTCCACCTTCATTACCTTGGGGTAATAGTATTGGACCTCTGGCTTTTCAGGTAAATCATGAATTACCTAAAGAGTCAAGGAAACACTTTCGCCAATTTCATGGCGATGGAAGTCAACACCCAGATGAACATTTTGCTGCATTCACAACGGCCTGCGCCATCTTGCATGTGCCACATGAAGACATCGCAGTGCGTCTCTTTGTGGAGACTCTTGTTGGAGATGCTGCTGAGTGGTTCAGTCACTTGAAGCCAGGCATTATTACAAGCTGGGAAACTATGAGCGAGAAGTTTTTGGCGAGATTCAAGCCCGCTGAAGACAATCATATGTTGTTTGCCCAGCTTGCAAATTCAAAGATGGAACACAATGAACACATGAGGGAATTTGTATCAAGATTTAATCGTCTTGTTACAAGAATTTCTTCTACGCTCGATCCATCACCAGAGATCTTGATAAGCTGTTTCATAAATTCTCTTCCATCAGAGATAGCCTTCTTCCTGAAGATGGCAAAGGAAACAGAGTTGAAGAGTGTGCAAGAACACGCCATTAGGTTGGAGGATAATATGATTACTTTCGGCTTGATGAAAACAGATTCTATCATATCTCTAGCTCAACAACCGTACCAGCCAAAGAGAGACAATCTTCAGCCACGGTTGCCAACACCTCCATCAAAACCAATGATTGAAGCTGCACACAGTGCAGTGTTTTGCTGTTTCCATGACAGTGATGAACATACCGGATCCACGTGTCCTGAGAATCTGAGAATGACCCAAATCATGGGATACGCTGAAGCTGCTCCCAGTTCTAGTTTTGTACCAACAAGTTCGAATGTTGTCTTACCACAAACGGACGACTTCGATGGCGACTCCGCAACGGGATACTTCGAACCCGTTATTAAAGAAGAAAAAGAAGCATACCGTCAGTATTCTCTTGTGGTGAATCATGAAAAATTTTCAACGCCTGTGACTACACGTGTTCAACACTTGAAAGCACAGAAAGAAGAGGAAGAAAGATGGAAATCAAACGAAAAGGGTGAAGAGGTGCCTTCCACTTCCAATCCCAGATCTTCACAGAAGAACGCTATGCCAATTGCTCAAGAGACGTCTTTAGCAAATTTTGACATCATAGCTTCCATGATGAAGACCAAGGTACAAATCTCTCAACTGGAATATCTTCAAGATCATCCAGAACAAATAGATCAGATTCTCAATGATGTAAAGAAGCAGGCTATGCTCAAGTCATCTGTTCCAACAGGAGCAAAGCCTGAAACACGTCCCGGTAATTATGTAACTCTGGCAGAAATAGAAACTAAAGATCAGAACATTGTTTGTTCTGAAAAGAGACTGACAGAGGATGCAAGGTCATTGACAACACAGTTCGATGGAGGTTGTTCAGATACAAGTTCAGAAGCAGGGGAAGTGATCATCTCCCCTAAAGGACAGTTGCACCCATTTGTGCAATTGGAATTCACTGAAGCTGAGAAAGAGGTGCTTCTGTTAGGCCTCAAAGATGCCGAAGACATGGGAATGAAACTCTTGTGTATTAAAGGTGATTTGGAGCTGATCCAGGAGCCGGTCAAAGGATATTTTCAGGTCAGCAAAGATCACCTACGACATTATAGAAATCGAGTTTGGAACTCGATCAACTAGTTTGAAGAGTTCAACATCCCGAGGATGAACTATAGCGGAACTAATGCCTCAGGGGTATCAACTTTCCCATTTGCATCATATTCTGAATTTTGTTAGAGTACTTTTGCTTGGATATATGAATACCTGAGAATCTTCATCCGAAAGAGATTGTCTCTTGCAATTCCCATCAGAAAAGAAGTAAAGCCTTTCAGGCAGAAGCAGCACCGATGGGAGGCTCTTCGCGCTGCCATGAAGCAGGCAATACTTGAAGCATTTCATCCCTTTGGGGATGGGGTGAGTTCTTTGTAAAATAATTTTTCTTTGCTTTAGCGTTATGTTGTTATGTATTTCCCCATTTTGTAAAGTATTGTTGTGTTTTAGGTGATTTCTTAGATGTTTTGTCGTAGGTGAATAAATTGGGGAACCCAATAAATAAGGTGAACTCTAATTTTAGGGATTTATGGAACCAAAGTCCTGACTTCGTTACCCAATGGATAAGATATACTGGTCTACGAAACTTGAGATTCTCGGTTCTCCTATGCCGTAGGTATCCGACATGGTCACCAGACAGAGCCTAATGTTGTACCCAAAATAAATTTTTGGCATTTTGTATAAATTGAGCTAAATCCTGTTAAAATGCCATGTAAAGTCTGTTTTAGGTCAAACCAATCATAGAATCTTTGTGGGTTTCTGTCAAGGAACACATGTGCAAAATTCTGAAAATTTGAAAATTAGGGTTTTACGCCCCTATTTTCAGGGAAACCCCCGAAAATAGGACCTTCCCAGAAATGATTGAAAATGATTTTGATAGGATTAAAAGGCTTCACGATCACATTGGTCAAGTCAGAATCATCAAAAGGCATGTTTTACTCTGGTGGGTCTATTTCTATTTTTCAGGAACAAAGTTAGGAGCTCCACAGCCATTAATGGCAGATTGGCCAGTACCAGGTGCTGAAAGCTAAGCTTCAAAAGCTTCAACAAAGAAACCATGGCGAAAATGCTTGAAAAGATGCTCTGCGACAGAGAGGACTTTGAAAAATGAAAAAATGCTGAAAATTGACTAAGTCTGGGATTTTCAAAAAATGAAAAATGCTGAAAATTGACTAAGTCTGGGATTTTCAAAAAATGAAAAATGCTGAAAATTGTCTAAGTCTGGGATTTTCAAAAAATGAAAAATGCTGAAAATTGACTAAGTCTGGAGAATGTACGCCTTGCTACCAAGAGGAGGCTATGCAGTCAAATGCCTTAGTCATTTTTCCAAACACCCATACACAATGAACGTGAGACATGAAGAAATGGTGATCTTCGACGGAGGAGATTTCTGAAATTGAAAAAGGTCGAAATTTGACTGTGAGACATGAAGAAATGGTGATTTTCGACGGAGGAGATTTCTGAAATTGAAAAAGGTCGAAATTTGACTAACTCTGGAAACGCTACGAAGGAGAGGCAAGTTTGCGTGCTGAAAAGAGGCTTTTTCAAGCAGGGGCGCCCATGATCTTTAAGGGTCAAATGCAGTCTGTTAGATCATCCAAGGCAGTCATCCTCGGCGTTTGCTTGTTGGCTCGACAACGAAACAAACATCTAGATCATCTGATGAGTCGATCATAAGCAGTTGTTGACGAAGTGAAAAGAGGCAGTTGAAGAAATATCAGGAAATGACTGTCAAAGGTGAAGATCAAAGAAAAAAGAGCCTTTTCACAAGAAAGGCGCCCTTCCTTTTAGGCCCCCAGATGCTGACAAACGACAAAAGGCTTCCCAGGATAACCTTCTCAGCCTAGGTAGATCTCAGCAACACAACTGGAAACACAGTCATCCGATGAGGCAATCAACAGATAATCAAGATCAAACTAGGCAACTTTTCAGATGGAAATAAACTTGCTAAAGGACAAAAGTGCCCTTTTCAAGGAGGGGCGCCCTTGAATAAAGGAACCCTAAAATGACTTCCAAGTTTTCTGACTGTAGTCATCCTTGACGAGACGGAGTTGGCTACCTGATGAGATATCAAGCGAAATCATCTGATTCTCCGATCAACGAGAAATCCAAATCAAAGCACGGGAGGTCATTTCAAAAGGCTGAAGAACGAAGATTGAAAATTCACTAAGGCACAAGTAAAAGCGCCCTTTCTTGGAAAAGGCGCCCTTTCTTTTGATGCCCTAAACTCAGCGTTTCACCATCATGCTTCCCAGGCACTTCTCTTCAGGTTAGATCCAGCTCAACAGTGAATGTGTCAGCAACATCTCAGGATCAATAGATCAAGCCAGATTCAAGATCAAATTGACGTCATTCGAGAGAGAAAATATTAAAAAACTTGCAAAACTCAAAAGGGATACCTAGAAGAAGTCAAAGGCCAAGTTATTAACTAAAGTCAAGATATTTTGATTTAAACTTGGCTAAAACACTCCACGATTAGTGGAAATCACCTTTTTGAACTTCAGATCAAGCCAAAATCACTTTTGAGCATGAGTTAGGTTCCCAAACTTGTGGATCTAAGGCTTGAGTCTATGTAATCAAGGTATAGGCATCCCACTTCATTATTTCATTGCAGGTTGATGATCAAGAACAGCCATGAGCTCTCAAGGATGCCATTTACAGATCTGGCCAAGGTTTTCATCCGTTCTTCAATATTTCTTGCAGCTCTGAAGCAGAAGAAGATTGCTAATTTGTGGTTGGATTCAGAGACTGATTTTCTTAGGGAGTCGGATAAAAACTTCCAATCCATCTTCTGTCTACTTCCTCTCTTCTTGTATTAGGTTTTCTTGCATGTCACAGAAAGCAGCAGGCTACATCAGATTTGATCAACTGGGTAGATTCAGCATAATTTTCCAGTAAAACCCATCTCGTTAGATTTTCTAGAATCAACAAACTTGCTGCCCCTATTTTTGGGGGTTTTTCCAAAAAAGTCTCAAATCAAAATTCGAGGAACCGGGTTTGTTCAAAGATTGAAGCACGAACAAACCCATGTGCTAGACTTTTTCCGAAAAAATACTTCTGGCAGTGGCGCTTATTTTCAGGGTTTTTCAGAAGTTGTCTGAACACATCCGTGTTTACAGTCAACAGGCGAGTTCTTCTTCACAGAATGACAATTTGGCGTCCTTGGGCTCCAATTGAACAACCAGACCTTGCACCAGCAACTCTCCAACCAGATCTTACACACATTGCTGGAGAGCAAACAGACATCATCAGTAGTCTGCGGATCTTTATTTTTGAAAAGAATACATCTCCTACTCAGTAGAGAGCCGCAGCAGTTACTCTGGACGAAGAAGAAAGAAAGGCTGATCTTGCAGCAAAAAGACCAATATTAGCACCTCCCGCGTGGCAGTAAGCACCTTGGCTTGCCAGCTGCGAAGAGGTCATTCCGAGCACGGAGCCGCCAAAGTTACCAAGAGAAATAGCTTGCGCAAGAAGAGATGTTGTGTCATCAAAGCATTGACTATCCGGAAACAGAAGAAGTCAACACATGGATCAAGGAGTTATTGACTAGAAATGGTGAAGTGTGAAAAGACACCTAGGAAGGACGTCCTACACCCTCCAAGTGGCATTTATGATACTTGAGTTTGACTTGATGTTTCTTTCCAAGTCAACTCAAGAAGGCATTAAATATAGTTGGAGTTAATTTGATCCCCCTTTCCGGTTTAACTCCATATTCCTTAAATCATGCATTGTCAGATCCCACTGATTAAGGATGTCTAATTGGCTTCCATGATTTGTGGATCTTAGATCTCCACTAAATGTGGATGTCTATTTTGGAGGGATACTTCATTAAAGTTCACCTTTAGTTTGCTTTCAGTCAACTGAAGTAGTTTCCAGTTGACTCTTTGTTTACTTTCAGTTAACTAAGTAGTTTTCCAGTTAACTGTTGTTCCCCCTTTTAGGAATAAATCTTGCAATTGATTGGCAAGAACTCATTGTTAACTCAAGGAGATTTTGGGGTTGCCCACTCCTTTGAGTTCTATAAATAAGAGCCTTGGGCTCATTGTTTGTTTAACTTTTACTTGCTATGCAAAATTGTTGCGCCATTGTTGCCAACAACTTTGAAAGCGGATATTTGTTCACTCTTGGATGAGAGTTCGTTGGTTGATCGTAATTGTGCATGATTTCGTGCCTTTGCTTTCCCAACCTTTGTAATTCGTTGATAAAGCTTTGAAGGAGAATATCAGAAGGCGCTTGCATTTTGGTCAATCTTTTTGAGTTGTGTCCACGTCTTGTATCTAATAGCTCGTTGTTTCATTTCCCTCCTCGGATAGGAGTCCCTCCTCCTTGGATATTTGTTATTAACAAGTTATCGTTCGTTGTTGTTTAATGTATTGACTTCCAAGCTACACTTCGGATAGGAGTCCCTCCTCCTTAGCAAGCTCACTGGCCAAGGCATCGTAAAATTTGTTGTTTCTCGTAAACTATTTCCTAGCCCATACCTCGATAGGGAGTCCCTCCTCCTTGGCAGGTCTTGGATCTAGTTTACCGTATAGAGTGTTTGCTTGTACCAACCTTATCCCTGGGTAACTGGAGAGTTCAGAGCCTCGGGCATATTCTCGTGAGACGCGAATTCAGTGATCCAACCAACCCATTCCCGCCTCCTTTACCCTCATGCCTGGTTTTACCTTGAAGGTATTGGATAGATAGAAGCTAGATTAGTCGTAGTTAAGATCTGCGAAACCGTGAGAAAAAGCTTAGCCGCTGGGTGCATTGTGTTTGTGCACCCTTGTGTCCCATCAATAAGCATAAAAAGATAGGAACTTTAGTTTACATTTCCCTTCCTTACGCATTGCTCCCAGCAGAGAGGGACTTCTCCTCTTTAAATAACGAAGAAGTGTTGCAAAACATTTGAAATAGCTGAACGTTTACAATCAGCACTCTAGAGGTGCTAATTTAAACGCCAACAAGACATGCATCTGAAAGTCCAACATGCAAACCCTAAAAGTGGCATTCAAAGGCAGGACTGCTAAAAATAGCAAGTTGTCCGTTTTAGCTCAAATTTTGCAAGCATGGAGCTCACAATGTTCTAAGTGCAGTGCAGTTGTCAGAATTTGAAAATCTCAAGAAAGGAAACCCCAAATTGGCACTTACTAAAAATAGAAAATTGTCGGAATTAAGTGAAAATTTAGAGGGAGCCTGCTCGAAGTATCTTAACAGCAGTGCTAAGCTCAGAACTCGACTAGCCAACTCAATTTGACCTCAAAGTTGTCTGAGGAATGTAAACCCTAATTCATCAAAAAGCCCTCCAGACTTAGCCAAAATTCAAACCTAGGTCAAATGACAAGTACATCACCAGACAGAAAGAACTGACAGAGAGAGACAGACCGAAAATTCCAAGCGAAAACACCCGAATGGAGCAAAAATTAGGGGGTCCCCATTTTGAATGGGGTGATGTGTGAAAAGGTCACAACAACACTCTGCAACTAGGTAAAAAAATGCATATGTTTAATTTTAGTTTACAATTTATTTTTAACTTTTAAGTTTACTAAATTTTTTACAAAGTTATAAATGGTGTCGTTGTAGACTTGTGGTTGGAAGATTTTAGTGCCATCATACCTAATCTTCAAAAATTTCCCATCCACTTTCTACCCTAGCCTTGTGTTTTTGATGGTGAGTGCAACTAGTGTGCTTTTGAGGTCATTCACACAAGAAGTTGGCTCAAAAGTGCTTGTATGACCTTGCCTTTGTGTGGTACAACTTTCAACTGCATGAAAAGGAGGTACATGGGTAGAATACACTTCATGACCTTGCCTTTGTGTGGTACAACTTTCAACTGCATGAAAAGGAGGTACATGGGTAGAATACACTTCATGACCTTGCCTTTGTGTGGTACAACTTTCAACTGCATGAAAAGGAGGTACATGGGTAGAATACACTTCATGACCTTGAGAATGCGGATCCATTACTTACTAACAGTGAGATCTTTGATTTGGAAAAGGATGTAGCCAAATGGAAAGCAAATGTGGCAGCATATGCGGATTTAGAAGGTGAGTTTGGTGAGCCATTAGGGGCGGGTTCGTTGCATACACAACTTGATCCTATGCTTGAGGCTCCTATTGAAGGTACTACAAATATACCATCCCCGCAGAATTTTTTGAGTTTTAGTTGAGAAAAAAATTACGATTTATAATTTTTTTGATATTGAAACTTTGAACTCATTTTTTGGTTTATGAAGTGTATTGAACTCTAGTTTTGATCTATATATGAAGGAGATTAGTAATATGATCCATAAATTCAGTAATATGCATGTTTTAAAGTATAATTTTACACAATAATGTATTTTTTAATGTTTGATAAATTTTCCAAGTTTTTCCTTGAGCTTTTTCCGAGTAGCAAGTTCTTTTGGGTCAGTTAAGTTATTGTTGAGTCTAAGACTATGAATTGTCTATTGCTTCTGGTATCGATAAATAAGATCAATCTTGTATCTTTGGTGGACTCCGATTGTGGGATTTCAAGCTGGACTTTGACAATGTTTGCTTGTAGGAACTTTGGGTCTTCAAGGGTTTCCGACTTTT
This sequence comes from Sequoia sempervirens, assembly GCA_007258455.2. Taxonomy (NCBI): domain Eukaryota; kingdom Viridiplantae; phylum Streptophyta; class Pinopsida; order Cupressales; family Cupressaceae; genus Sequoia; species Sequoia sempervirens. The sequence continues at coordinate 18,707 of VDFB02166959.1, forward strand.
TTCACCATTCATATTTCATTTACATACATTAAATTCTGTAAATTTTCAATGGAGGAAGAGGTTCATCTTATTTTTTTCATTCTCTTGGGCTACTCGTAGCAATTCCTAGTCATAATCTTGCTTGTGGGTTGTCTCTTAAATATTTTATTGTCCCTTTATCACTCTAGTAAAAGAGTGTATAAAATTGCAAAAATATCAAATCTTCCAAGGGTGTTGACCCTCTCAAATGTGGAGGAAAACCATCAGTTAGTATATTTCATGAACCATTACTCCTTATCTTTGTCTCAATCTGTTGGGAAGAATTTGTAAAGTTGTAAGGGTTTCAAGTGACCAAATTTCAATATAACACATTATTGGTCACAAATTGATTGACTGCTTGGCCTTTCCATATTTATGTTGGTCGAGGGATTGGTAATGGTACACAGATTCTGTTATGGAGTTCTCTTTTAGAAAGTATTGACAAAGTGAAAAAATATTTGTCCATGAAATAGGATTCCAATGCCCAATTGTTATGATCTCTTATATAGAAGATAGGCTCGCATTAAAGTGTCTTGTTTCAATTGTGAAGGTTGCTGCTACATATTGTAGTTATTTGGTAATGAGAATTATCATCTAATAGTGATTTCATCCTAGGATAGTATACATGTGCATTTGTAAAGTTGGTCAACTAGTTTTTTAACGTTTGTTGCTAGAATTATGTATAGAGGTTAATTAATACTCTTGTTGTACTGCAAGATTAATTTCTTCACATCCTTGAAATGTTTCTGTATTCATTTTATAATGTAAATATATGTTCAAGGAGGTATATTCCATAAGAAACTGAGTCTATCACATGATTTTCAATTTCTACTTGCTGTTGTAAGTATGAATTCCTTTTTTGTAAGTGAATCTGATAGTCTAGAGGTATATAATTCTAACTTTGTCTGAATCAAAAACTATTTAGATGCTGAATTACATGGTAAATTCTTCATTATCCTTTTATAGTTCACTCTTTTTTTTTTCTAGTCTCAACATAGTAAGGTAGTGAAATGAAACTAATAAATACCACTATGCATGCTGACAATACCACTATGGATGCTGACAATTCCTACTGTGTTTTTTTCTTTTGCAGGTTTTTGATTTTGCAGTGTTTCCTAAGCCTGAGTTTGACCTGCCAATCTTTTGTGCTAACTTTTTTTCCACAGCGAACATGAATATCATTGTCTTGTGAGTGAGTAGTTTTCTGTTGTTTCTCTGATGTCCTAATGTTTATTCTAGCATCATAAATTGTGTTCAAGGTTCATCATTTTGTTCACCATTCTGTCTTTGTTCTGATTTAAAAATGACTTAAAGTGAATAGAGTTTATTTGACCATGTTACTTCCATCTAGTAAACTGCAATAGCAAGCATTGTTTTAAACTTTTACCTACTTCTTTAACAATTCTAAAGTCTTGATACACAACATACTTTATCAGCACAGGACATATATGCATACAATTTTTTCAACCTGGCTTAGCTAATTAACAGCTGACTAGTTTCCCTATTTGATGTGAATATAGCTTCCCATTCATGAGATCAAGGGATCTGCTGAATGATTGGCTTCTTAGAGCATAATATACTCTTAATAAGGGATATGAATATAATAATTTAGTTATTTGATTTTGATAAAGATAAAAATATATTTATATTTTTGATTGTTAAATTGAGGTTTCTATTGGAGCCCTCACCCATAAAATATAAGCTTTATTACATCAGAAAATTCCAAAAATTCAGATCAAGCTGGCCCTATAACCACATTCAGCACTATAAAAAAGACAGTCTTACCACAACCTAAGAATCTGAGCTGCAAAACCCTTAGCTAAAATAGAATAAACTGTTTTACCCTACCACCCTATATCCAACCACATCTAGAGAGAGACCAAAAACATCTTGAAACGTATTATCACCAACAACCCCTAGGGAGAAACAGCTCAAAAGATCAGCTCCCTTCCTTTCCTACGCTGAAGTGGGCGAATCCTCACCTAAGTGCTCAGATGTGGAAAGATGGTTGCCTTCCTCTCAAAGATCACTCTTTGCTTCATTCTCTTCATAGCCCCTGATTTGCACCTTTATCTCCAGGTACAACCGCTTCTTGGAGCACATCAGTCCCTCTTAGAACAATATAGACTGAAGATGCTGGAGCCTCCCAGTTAGCCATCCCTATGGATGATTTATAGACTATCCAAATAGAGCGCAATATCTTTGCAATATGCAGCTAATTCTTCCTTGTAATAACAATAATCCGTAATTCTTTTCATAGGGTCAAATTTCATCTGCTATACTTCAAGTTGGAACTCCTTCTAGTTGCTGGTTCTCCACATGTGATATACCAAGATGAAAAAGATCTATTGAAGGAAGCAACATCTAGAAAATTGAGTCTAGAACATGAGAATCTGTCATCGACACCTTCAGTTTGGAACTTGAAAATCAAATGTTCAAATTCTGATTCATGTTCTTCTTTAGAAGAGGCACACTTGTACACTATGATGTAGTTTTTTGCTTTTGACAAACTTGCACTCCATTGGGCTGTGTGCCCTTGCATTGGGCAACATTTTTATGGTTTAGCAAATTTTTGCCTTTTCTTTGTCTTTTGAGCTTTGATCTTCTCCTTATCGGATGTTGTCATGTCCCCATCCTAGTCAGCACAGCTGGTGACGAGGTTAGCCTATCATTTCGATCCTCGTAGGCTGACAGGAGTGTGGAGAGGATCATCTGGGGCAGTTGCTCAGTGTTTGGTAGCTTCAGTTTGCAGTTGTGTCAGGTTGGGCCTTCGCAGAATCTTCCAGTGAGCATTTTCAGGAACTTTCTATTTTTAGAAAGTTAGGTTAGGCGGAAGCTGCTATTTCGGGCAGGGCACCTGGTTCAGCCATTCAGCTCAGAATCGACCCAGTTCAGCAGTTTGATGTTTAGATGGAGAAATAAGGAGTATTTAATGGATTATTAAATATTTAATATTTTGACTTTATTATAAAGTCACTTTATTGAAATATTTAAATATTTAATTATTTGGCTTAATTATAAAGTATTTATTATACTTTATAATAAATTATTAAATGTTGACTTAATGAGTATTTTATATTCATTAAAAGAGGGACGCCAATAATTAATTATTTCTCCTAAGTTAAAAATACAAATTAAATCATTTATTTAAATGATTTATTAAAAGGGAGATTGGGTCGAATTTCTTCAAGGGGCAATATATACCTTCTCAAGGCAAAATCGAACTATCTTGATTATTATTCAATTTTGTCTTTCGTGCTCTGAGCATTGGAGTTTGCAAACCCTAGGGTTTCTGGCAGACGATCGTTTCTGAAGAACGAAAACTCTTCAGAGATCAGGCAGACTGAGGCTGTGCAATACCAGCTGAAGCTTGCACTTGGTGATTTCATACAGAGGTCACAGACTGAGCTTATCTATTGATTTTAGCAGAGATTCACAGAGAACTTCATCTGGCAGTAGAGACGTCTTTTTCAGAGATCATTCTTTTGAGACTTGGCACATTTCCCAAGGGCCGTACTTCATTTATTACTGCTGCTGTCAGGCCGTACCAGCAAGGGCCGTACATTTTCATCAGAGAAAATCCTTCAAGTTTTGATCACCAGTCTTTTGGCAGAAGGGGCGCCTAAGGTTATAGAAGATATTCCTCTGTTTCTGAGTCTGGATACTGAGTATTTGGAGTTGGCCGTACTAATTGCACAATTCCCAAGGCGGCTGCAAGGAAGTCAGGTTTTTATCATAATAAATCTGTATTTCATTTATTTGTTGTTCTTTACACTTGTAAACCATTTGGAAAAGAAATATAGTGAAGCGCCTACCTTTATTGATCAAGATCTAGGCTTATTTTGAGTTCTAGAATTTATTTGGAATTTATTTGCATTTCTTAGCAAAATCGCATTTACATGATTTACCTGAAAACACAAAAAAAATACAAAAAATCCAAAATTTGCAAAAACAACAAAAAATTCAGTTAGGGTTTGAATCGAGAACCATCAGGGTTCTGACAGTGGTATCAGAGCACAGATCTCCTGCCATCCTGTGCTTTTTCAGAATACAGTGTGCTTTTTGGCGCTTTTTCATGAATAGAGATACCATTCACTACATTAAAGGTGTAGGGACAGGCAAAGACGAGGATTGGACAGGCCCACCTATCCCTAAAGGTCAGACTATATCAGGAGTACTTGGTATTCACAGATCCAGTTCTGACGGCAGTGAAAACAGTGTTGCAACCCTAATGGCAGAACGTGAGACTTCCTCAGAGACTCGCAGGGATCCAGGGAAGGCGCATGCAGAGGGTATTAGAATTTAAGCGGAGGCATGACGCTAATATGATGGACATGATGTGTCTCGGTTGATGGGTACACCATTAAGCCCGTTACACCACCACGGCCTCATTACATCTGTGAATTAATTGAACTGGCGGAATGCACACCGATGGATCTTATGCGTAGCATCGGCACCTGTTGGTAGTCTCGATCTATGCTCGAGGGAGGTAGGCGGAGTCAATACTTTCTTACCTAGGGAGACTCCACCACAGACTCCAGGGGCAGAGCATCAGGGGCAGCATCAGGAGGTTCAGCCACACAATGGCATGTCCGTGGCAGACTTGACGAGATTTCATGGTGAGTACATGTCACTAGCACCTGAGATCCGGCAGGCCCTTACATTTCATGAGTTTATAGATGTTTATAAACCCAGAGGAGGAGGCAGATTAGACCGCAGACCCCACCCGGTATCGGCGGCAGCCCACAGTGAAACGGGGATTTCGCGGTTTGCGGTGAACCGTTACATTACCATATTTTGATGGAGTGCGAAAGACATCGAGAGGTCTTGGGTCAGCTGGACAGTACTTGTACTTAGGCCTATCTTGCGGAGGATGAGGCAATTAATTTGCTTTTACATCTTAGCAGTGTAGCACATGATTGGTGGCACCATGGCATGTATACGCTAGGCCATCATGCGGTCAATACCTATCAGGAGTTCATCAGCAGACTGATAGAGAGATTTGATAAGAAGGATCCGGAACTGTATTTCAGAGAGTTGGCTCAGCTCAGACAGACAGGCAGTTTGGATTCATACATTGGTGAGTTTCAGAGAGTGGCAGTCATGGTCACAGGGATTTCAGAACGGAGGCTCATCATACTCTTCGTTGAGGGTTTGACAGAACCCATGAGAGGTTGGGTTAAGGCTTTTGACCCACCCACACTTCAGGAGGCCATGCGGAAGGCGAGAAGCATGGAACTTGCAGCACCTCGCAGCAAGTTCAATTCAGGGTCAACACCATACACGAGACCCAATAGGCCTTTTGATAGAAACAATGACAGGAATAGGCCTTTTGACAGAAGAAAGGATCAATCGGATCCTAAGAGACAGAATGCACCACCATTTGACAGGGAAACGTTGAATGAATTGCGTAAGAAAAAGTTATGTTTTTGGTGCAAGGCACCCTATGATGAAAAACATATATGCCCACTTCGTCCGAAGGTAAAAAATAATCAAATGGAGTGGTTTTACGAGGGCGAAGAGCAATCTGATCTGTCAGACCAGCAAGCTGATTCCGAGCCTTCAGATGATGAGAAGTCCGAAAATGAAGGGGAACATGAAGGTGGAAGGAAGCTACAGGAAGCTCATTTGACTAGCCTTCAGAGAGATGGTTCATTTCGACTTCGGGGGCTCTTAGCAGGTCAGAAGGTGATTACCTTGTTGGATACTGGTGCTACACACAATTTTATTGATGCACGTTTAGTGGAGAGGCGTGGCATCCAGACAGAGGCCTTCGAGGGTATTCGAGTCAAGGTGGCTGACGGATACACTCTCAGATGTGACCGGAAGATTACTGATCTTCCGATGAGATTGAACAACTATGAATTCAAGACTGAATTCTATGTTGTTAATATGGGAGATACAGATGTGGTATTAGGGATGGCATGGTTGCATGATCTGGGTGAGTTCACACTCAACCTACGAGATATGGAGATGAAATTCAAGGTTGATGGGAGACCACATGTCATCAAGGCCATTAGAGACAGTAATCTTAGGATGGTTTCATTCAGACGGATGGAGAGGCTCATTCGTCATGATATGGTTGACTGGGCGGCTGAGTGCATGTTGATGCCAGCCCAGCAGGAGCCGCAGAAGGGTGAGTACCACCCTGACATTCAGATACTGAGGACTAAGCACTCCAAAGTGTTTGGGCATTCCCACACCTCAGGAGGCAGAGGCCGAGCATATCATTGAGTTGGAGGAGGGCGCAAAGCCCGTTATGATCACTCCCTATAGACATCCGAAACGACTCAAGGATGAGATAGAGAAGACCATTAATGAGTTGTTAGCTATGGGCCACATCAGACCTAGCAAGTCTCCTTTTGCTTCATCGGTTGTATTGGTGAAGAAGAAGAACGGATTACTTCGGATGTGTATTGATTACAGGCAGCTCAACAAAAGAACAATCAAAAACAGGTACCCTATTCCATGCATACTTGATGGTGATAGCAGATGTGGGTTGCAGAGGCTGCATCTTCTTTACGAATTGATGATTTGAGATCGAGGGTACCATCCAATTCAGATGAGGGCGGGATGAGAAAACGCTTCGGTGTCATTATGCGGTCACCGGTTCTTGGTTATGCCGCCGGGTTGCCAATGCGCTGCCACCTTTCGGTGACCATGAGCGAGGTTTCCGGTGCTGAGTTGAGGAGATTTGTGTGTTGGCGAATTAGCCTAGCCGGCGACATTTTTACATAACTTGGGTCATGGGATGAGCATTTAACCATTTGGATGCGATCTTGGGTATCTTAAGGCAAATTAGTTCTATGCTAAGGGAATCAAGTGTGAGGATTGTTGTTATATGCGAGGCATCCCCATCCGGTGCCAAAGGGGTAGTATGGACCACGAAAAGATTAAACTATAATGTATTGGCGATTTTTGAGAACCTTACACAGCTCAGAGGTTTCATTGGGTTGTGTGCATTCTACAGGAGATTTGTTAGCGGGTTCTTACGTCACGCCGCACCCCTTACTGACTTGACGAAGAAGGGGGCTTTTACTTGGTCACCACAGGCGCAGGAGTGCTTTGACAGGTTTAAGGTGATCATGACTTCATGTCCGGTGTTAGCATTGCCTGACTTTACGAAGTCATTTGATTTATTCTGTGATGCTTCAGGAGAGGGCATTGGTGCCGTTTTGATGCAGGAGCGGCATCCGATTGCATTTGAGAGCAGGAAACTCAGGGGTCCTGAGAGATTTTATAGTATTTATGACAAGGAGATGTTAGCCATCATGCATGCATTGGCTAAGTTCAGGCAGTACCTGGTAGGCAGCAAATTCAGTGTACGCACAGATCATAACAGCCTGAAACATTTCCTAGGACAGCGAGACTTGAATGAGAGGTAGCAAAAATGGGTCAGTAAACTGCGGTCATATGACTTCGATATCACTTTCATTAAGGGAAAGCAAAATGTTGTAGCTGACGCCTTGTCTCGCAGACCCCAGTTGAATGCCTTAGCACAGATCACAGAGGATTGGAGGCATCGGATTATTGCTGAGTATGCTAAGAACCCATGGGCTTCTAGCATCGTTGACAGGACAGAGCAGGACGACAGGTACACTATTGTAGATGACTTGATCATTTACAAGGGGCGGATTCTTTTGGTACCTGACTCTGAGGTACGGACTACAGTTTTGAGAGCCTTTCACAACCTTCCTATGGCGGGCCACCCCGGATACTATAAGACTTACAAAATGGTTCGGGAATGGTTTACTTGGAAAGGGCTGAAAACTGATGTATTGCAGTACGTCCGTGAGTGTTCTGTGTGCCAACAGAACAAGCAGGAGCACACTTATCCTGCTGGGTTGCTCCAGCCACTTCCGATACCTGACAGGAAGTGGGAGTGTTTATCGATGGACTTTATCACGGGTTTGCCGAAGGCCCAGGGTAAAGATTGCATCTACGTAGTGGTTGATCGGTTGACTAAATACGCACATTTTTTTCCGATTACTACTACCTTCACAGCATCACAGACTGCAGAGTTGTTTTTCAGAGAGGTATTCCGGCTGCATGGGTTGCCTCGGACGATAGTCAGCGATAGAGACAGTCGGTTCATGAGCAACTTTTGGCAGGAGTTGTTCAGGCTTTGTGGGACCGAACTGACACCGAGTACCAGCTACCATCCGTAGACAGATGGACAGACAGAGATTGTCAATAAGTGGGTGGAGGGTTATTTGCGTAATTATATAGCTGGTCAGCAGAGAGCTTGGGTGAAATGGATCTACTTGTGCGAGTATTGTTATAACTCGACTCACCATATGACGATACAGATGACCCCCTTTATGGCTTTGTACGGGTATGAGGCACCCAATCTTCTGGATTTGATATTGAGCGATAGCAGAGTGCCGAGTGCAGGGGATATGATGCAGAGTCAGCAAGACATCTTGAGGTCTCTCCGAGACAATATCCAGCGGGCACAGAATCAGCATAAGCAGTATGCTGATCAGAAGAGGGTTGAGCGTACCTTTGAGGTGGGTGATATGGTGTACCTCATGTTGCAGCCGTATCGTCAGTCTACTCTGCGGAAGAGGGGGGCAGAGAAACTAAAACCTCGCTACTATGAACCCATTGCGTTGTCCGGGCGAGTGAGAGTTTGCTATGAGTTGGACTTGCAGTGGTAGCAAGGTCCATAATGTATTTCCGCGTTTTCACCGGCACGAAAAAGGCATTGGTCAACATGTGATCCTCTCGGTTTGCCACCCACTTGATGGCGAAGGAAATTGATACTGGTACGAGAGACTATCGCCGATGAGAGAGGAACACCTCGGGCGTGTGATGAGGGAATATGGTCAAGTGGAGGTACGATTGAGGATGCTATGGGGCGAGAGGGAGATCTTACGACATCCGAGGAAGTTGAAATTGCTTGAGACAAAGCAATTTTGGGGAAGCGAATGTGTCCCCATCTAATTAAACCTGTTGAGGTTAACCTATCATTTCGATCCTCGTGGTGACGGAGTGTGGAAGGGATCATCACAGGCGGTTATACGGTCCACACGGTAGCTCCAGTTTTGCAGTTGTGTCAGGTTGGGCCTTCGCAGAATCTTCCAATGAGCTTTTTCAGGAACTTTCTATTTTTAGAAAGTTAGGTCAGGCGGTAGTACACTATTTAGTGAGGGGGCACACAGTTTGTCAAAATTATTTCGAGAATCGACCCAGTTCAGCAGTTTGATGTTTAGATGGAGAAATAAGGAGTATTTAATGGATTATTAAATATTTAATATTTTGACTTTATTATAAAGTCACTTTATTGAAATATTTAAATATTTAATTATTTGGCTTAATTATAAAGTATTTATTATACTTTATAATAAATTATTAAATGTTGACTTAATGAGTATTTTATATTCATTAAAAGAGGGACGCCAATAATTAATTATTTCTCCTAAGTTAAAAATACAAATTAAATCATTTATTTAAATGATTTATTAAAAGGGAGATTGGGTCGAATTTCTTCAAGGGGCAATATATATACCTTCTCAAGGCAAAATCGAACTATCTTGATTATTATTCAATTTTGTCTTTATTGCTCTGAGCATTGGAGTTTGCAAACCCTAGGGTTTCTGGCAGACGATCGTTTCTGAAGAACGGAAACTCTTCAGAGATCAGGCAGACTGAGGCTGTGCAATACCAGCTGAAGCTAGCACTTGGTGATTTCATACAGAGGTCACAGACTGAGCTTATCTATTGATTTTAGCAGAGATTCACAGAGAACTTCATCTGGCAGTAGAGACGTCTTTCTCAGAGATCATTCTTTTGAGACTTGGCACATTTCCCAAGGGCCGTACTTCATTTATTACTGCTGCTGTCAGGCCGTACCAGCAAGGGCCGTACATTTTCATCAGAGAAAATCCTTCAAGTTTTGATCACCAGTCTTTTGGCAGAAGGGGCGCCTAAGGTTATAGAAGATATTCCTCTGTTTCTGAGTCTGGATACTGAGTATTTGGAGTTGGCCGTACTAATTGTACAATTCCCAAGGCGGCTGCAAGGAAGTCAGGTTTTTATCATAATAAATCTGTATTTCATTTATTTGTTGTTCTTTACACTTGTAAACCATTTGGAAAAGAAATATAGTGAAGCGCCTACCTTTATTGATCAAGATCTAGGCTTATTTTGAGTTCTAGAATTTATTTGGAATTTATTTGCATTTCTTAGTAAAATTGCATTTTACATGATTTACCTGAAAACACAAAAAAAATACAAAAAAACCAAAATTTGCAAAAACAACAAAAAATTCAGTTAGGGTTTGAATCGAGAACCATCAGGGTTCTGACAGATGTGTTTGCCAACTCCTTCTGTTGGCCCTTCAAAGACATTGACCAGAGATGAAAAAAACACATTGATGACCATGACAAGGATTGAAGTATGCCTCACAAGGTTTTGGCTTAAAACTTGTCACAATGCAATTTTTTTTGTATGGGTACAACAATTGACTCTATTTTGGGGTGTAGGAGAACTCCTAGAATCTTTGGTTAATGAGTAGACTACTATCTTATTAGTTGGACATAGAGTAGATTTATTCGAAAATCACCTAAAAGCTAAGTTATTGGTCTTGGTATGGGTGTGGGTATCAGTTCGGCGGTATGGCAATTTTTTTTCCCTTGGGTACGGGTATAAGTTTGGCTATATATATATTCAAAATTATAAATTATAAATTATAAAAACAATGATACTCATAATTGCCAATAAACAAAATACTTAAATACCTCATATTCATTATTTGCAAAAAAAAAAGAATACTCATAAATTCATAATTCAATGATTTGTCAAATCAAAATGTCATTACACAATGCAAATTACAATCATTATTTAATAGTCTTAATAATTCTCTTCATCAAAAGCATCAAAGTCAACATTTGGTTCAATTTCATTTGAACCACAATCAATTGGAGTGCCACTCCCACTAGTGTCATGTGTAGAAGTTGCCTCATCTATAGAGACTTTAGCAAGTTGTGCAATTATAGCATCTAAGTCAACACACTTAGATCCCAATTCTTTGCACCCCTTCATTATATTTAGGTGTCTTATGTGCAAGAGATGAAGGTTGTAGTGTACATAAACCAAATCCTCAGCTTTTTTTGCACTCAAACGGTTGCACTTAACCGAGTGGATGAAGGATTATGTACTCCAATTCCACTCAGCTGAAGAACTTGCAACTTGTTGAATTTGTATACAACATTTAGTGTTTAATTTTATATATACAAAGCATAAATTATAAAACTATATTATTATAAAATATAGCATATAGCATAGTAGCAGCAAATAAACAATGAGAAAAAAAATGATACATACTTGAGAGAGAATTTTAATCACAAGAGTGTAATGTCCCCATTTTAGGGTTCTCTTGCTCTGCAGTTGGAGATGTCTTTCTGGGTTTGTGTCCGCATGATCAGAGGGGTAATTTGAGGTTACTAGTGAGCTCAGTTGGTGTAGAGGAGTTTTATGATGCTTTCAAATGTTATTTTCGACTTTTGGTTTGGGCTCCAACATTCTTGGAGGAAGTTTCTATTTATAGTATCCTAGTTGGCTTCGTTTATTATTATTCTTCATCGGGATCACCCCAGTGCAGTTAGTTTTCGATTTTGATGCATTCCGGTCATTTCTACAAAATGAGTATATTAATGGCTTTATTTTAATTAAATTACTAAGGTTGCCAAATATTAATTAAAATATTTAAAAAGGCCCTTAGTGTTATAGCTCGTTGGAATCGGGATGAAATGTTTAAAATCATGGATGTATTAAACTGGGCCTTGCGTGTCAAATTATCTTTATTTTAATAAAAAAGTCATTTTCAGAGTTACAAGGGAGTTTGAATAAAAGTGAATTTTTAAATAGAAGCTTCTGGAGAGATTGGCAGGAAAAGTATAAAAGGAGGTTATGAGAGCTCATTTGGTCATGTTGAGTTTATTCTATTCCTCTATTTGAAACCCTTGTGGGTTTGGAGATTGAACCTGGTTCATCTCAAACTTTTGGAGGATGAAACCCCTCTTGGAGAATATCATCCACAGTGGTGAAAGATCCTCTCTGGGTGATAGTTGATAGATTCATTTAGAGTCTGTGTGCACTTTGTTTGCAAATTTGGAGGTAACGAATATCATCTTTATTCAGTTTGGAGTATGAAGGATTTTCATATATTATAACATGTGATTAAGGATATATTGAAATTTGTTGCTGGAGCTGTGTCTCACTAGGTTGTACAAGTTTGGTTTGTTCACCCATGTTGAAACTTGCGGTTGGAGATAGAGGCAAATTTGCTTGTGGAAACTATTGCATCTTTAATTTAATAATTGGCCAATCAATTTGATTGATTGAAACCTAAGTGTTATGGTTGATTTGGAATTTATTTGGGAGCCATACACTATTTGCTGATCCATACAATATTTTTTGAGTTGTACCTCCTTTTGAATTGCAAATGATATTTGAAACAGGAACAGGTTGTGGGTATGTTTTAAATGTTTTCCCTTGGTGATATGTTCAATACAAACCTCTGAAACAAGTGTTTAATCTGCAAATTAATTTCTTGGATTGAGTCGTACCTTTCAGCAGGTCCGTACAGTGTCTGAGCCGTACCCCTTGTTTTGGTTGTCGGATGAATTAAGTGTAGTAATTTGATTGTGGGTATTGGTTTATTCCCTTTCCCTTGGATGGGCAACCAATTTAAGATCATGAAACAGGTTGTTTAATGGATATTTAATTTCCTTGATGAGGCCATACATATTGATGCTACCGTACATTCTTCATGGGTGGCATATGAATGCTGGACTAAAGCGCTATGTAGGGAGTGCATTTTAGTTGGTTTGGTGATGTGTAAATGCCAGATATTGTCATTACTAACTCAGGGGAAGTGGACATTCAGTTGTGGTGGACATGGTGAATGGTTTGAGCTGCCATTATTATGCAGAGATGACTGTGCATTCAGCTGTTGTCATGTCCCTGAAATCGTAACACTAAGATAACAAACATTGGAATAAGTGAATAAGATGAAAACAAAATACATATTAAAAACATCAACTATTTAATATTATTATAATTATAATTATCAAAAAATAATAGTATAATTATAGATATTAAATAACATTGTAATTACCAAAATATAAATACTAAATATTATAATCATTATAATATATTAATACATAATAAATAAATATAAAAGATTGTAACACATTGAAATAAAATAATAATATATTGACAATTTATAGTTATTATATTTTAATGATTAAAATATGAAATATTTAAATACATCAAATAATAAAATGAATATGATTGAGATATCTTTATAATTATTAGTAATAACATTATCCAACATATATAATTCTGTTTATGAGTATACCAAATAATGAAAATTAGAGACTTAAAAAACAGCGATCCCAAGTCAACGATTATCCCTAACCAATCAGCAAATCACAAAGGCAGACTTTATACAACGATGCATTAACTAGGGAATCACTGTATTATAGAAAGGCAGCGATATATTCCTAAAAGCAACATCAGTGATCGATACAAATAACCAAGGCAAACAAAGTTAATATTATATTAGTCAAAGTTTATACAGCAAATGAAGGGATACGATGGGATTTTAGGGAAAAAGATAGATAGCAATTAATAAAAGGGCAAGGATTATTTAATGTGAAGGGTAGCATAAAGATTAGTTAATAAAGGATAAAGAAAAGGCATCACATGGTTTCAAAAGGATACAATATTCAAATGGACATACCCCTCATAAAGGACGCATCCCTTGGCATATAGAGATATAAATATAAGGAAAAGAGGTAGCAAGAAGGATATAGGAAAATCAATCAGAAATCTTCATAAAGCAGCAGATTGGAAATGAGATAAATTATGAGAGATATATTTAATTAAGTATTATTGCCAAGAATATATTTGGGAAGTAAGTATAATATAATATAAATATATTATATTCCTGTGAAGTGATTATAGGAAGATTGAAATTAATTAGAAATAATTATATATATAATTAAATGAAATATATATACATATATGTAATATACAATCATTGCAATAATGATGATTGCAGCCATTATTGAGCCTTATAAATAATTATGATCTTAATATATATATATATATATATATATGTCTTATCCTATAATCAATCCAGTATAAGGTTGAAAGAGGCGAGTAAGGAATCAGAAAATGTTGAGAGATACAACAACTTAGGTGATCCACTCACTTAGCAATAATATTTAGCATATTTTGAACATAAGAAACTGATATTGCTAATCTGATTATTGGTGTTGCTAGACTCATTAACTATATTGTAATTGGCCTCGTTGCATAAACTCTTATGGGACTACACATGATAATAATTTAAGGAATTCACTCATATAACTGCATTTAGATTTGTTTGGTGCTGAATCTTATATTTAAACTACATTATCATGATTAGAAAATAAGATCATAAGAATGAACATATATTAAATGACTACATCTACTTGTGCATCATTGATACATTTCCTTAAATACATCTCATCTGGTTATATGCTCATGCTCATACTCATATAGCATAATGAATATAGAAGAAACAATAATAAATGCATGTATATATGTGATTGTACAAAGATTGTCTTCTCCGTGCTTGTACTCTATTAGGGAGGGCGAACCATGGGTGAGTGGTGCCTAAAAACCCCACTTATGATTCCACTGCGGCCATGGAGGGGTGGGGGTCCCACTTATGATTCCGCTACGACCATGGAGGGGTGGTAAGCCTTGAGGCCACTATGGAATTTATGGTTCCTTTCTCCTAATAGGGAGAGTGTCTTCCGAGATGTTGCCATGAGTGGAGAATGCAGGTACTAAGCCATTGGGAAAGGAGGATTGTGGTGAACAACCTCCCGTGCCTAGCATGAGGGCTTCAGGGCGGATCCACCTATGACGCTCCTCATATGTCTTCATGATTTCTTTTATGATTATGTTTATATTTTGGATATCTAGATATTATTTCTAACAGTTATATGTGTATTTGGAAATGTTATTAAATTGGTGAATGCAGATTTCAATCCAGGATTATTTCATTAGAGAAACACATCCCTTTTGAAAAGAAGAACCCCTAAACCTAATCTACAAGCGAATTCTAGGGCAAACCGGCTAAGGGACATTACTGTAATGTCCCCTTCCGCATAACCACTCGGAATACCACATTGCCCTTTTTAATTCCTGAAGGCAATTGTTGATCACCGGGAATCGTTTATTTAATTATTTAATTTTTGGCCTAAGCTTCATTGTTTTCTCTAAGGCGATATTAAATAATTAATTAAATTCCTTGCTAAGGACTTTTGAAGTTTGATGTAAGTGACTATGAAAATATTTCATAAATGATACTATACAAAAAGTCACTTTAATATTTTGAGAGCAAGTTAATAGAATGGAGATTCGCCACTTTTAGGGCATGAAGAAGATACAAAGAGAAATTCGAAGTAACCATTCGCACTTTTTGAACTTTATGAACTCATCTTTTCACGGGAGAACTCAAGCGACCGCGCTTAGGGTTTTGGCGAGTTTGCAGACCAGTTTCGGATGTGTAAGATCATCACCTAGCTGGTTCGATCATGGTCTTGGAGAGTAAATCTGGTTTTTGAAGGATCGAAGTGGGAGACGTCTTGTAGAAACTAAGCACCGAAGGTCTGAGCTCGACTACACATTTTCGTGCCTTATTTCCTGTGTTAGTCGCGCAGCATTGGTGGCATTTTTGGGAACTTTCGTGTGGGTATTCAGAGGCGTGGCTTTACCTTAAATTCCTAACCACGTCCCTTCCAGCAAGGCACTTAAAGAATGCGTTTTTTTGAGATCCCTGAGTTCGCTGCCAAGAAGAACGAATTTATTGTTGGAGAATGACCATATCCAGGTTGCTGCTTGTCAGTGGCTGCTAGCTGAACGTCGCCAGGTGTGTGCTACTGATTATTGAAGCCGGGTGCAGAAGTTTTGGATGGATCAGCTTAACAGGAGACCTCTAATGTCAAGCTAGTGCCCTTACCAGGTCTGAGCAGTCAATATCTAGCTATAAGCTTCTGAAATTCATAATGATATTCAATTCTTGTATGTTCCCTGCTGTTCTTTTTTGATATAAACATACATGCACTGTGTTACACCATTGCTTAGCCTGCATTGCATCGCTGTTGGTGAGCTGTCTGATTATTTTGAGCATGGGCTGAAGCTAGTCCCTATTCCTGAGCATAAAATATTGTAACCAGTCATGGAGTTAATAGCACTGGATGTTTGCTAGACAATGGTAACGGTATCTCACATTTTCCGAATCTGGTTTTGCATTGTAAACATCTCACAGCATTTACAGTCTAGTATGCAAGTTATATTTAATGTCATCAGCATTATAATGAAGTCTGAGTTTGGCTGTTGGTTATATGTTAAGTGTCCATTAGCTGTATGTGATTATTTGCACACATAACCTTTACCCCTGTGCATTTAAAATATAAAATATCTTGTATAGTGTCTCTGCTGCAAGACTAATCAGATACTTGTTGAGAAAACCCTCAAAAACATCTTGGCATCATCTATAAATCAAACAAGTCAAACTGAAAGCATTCCCAGTAGAATCAATGTTGCAAGAGAAGTGTAGACAGTAATATTTGTGGCAGAAAATCAGAACCTAAGTACACAGATTTGACAAGGCACACTGCAGTGGTAACAGGGCATTATTAACAGCAGCTTTAATAGCACACAAACGGGCTCCCTTCAAACCAAACAAGTAAATTCAACGAGATTAACATATACAGCTTGCACACCAACTGTTTATCATATTTCCAAGGAGACAAAAACAGAAATTTCAGGCCAAATTTTGCAAGGCTCCTTACAGCAGTGGTATCAGAGCATCTTTCCTGCCATCCTGTGTGTGCTTGAGCTAGTTGCTTGCGTGCTTGAGCTAGTTGCCTACTTGCTTGAGCTGGTTGCATGCGTGCTTGAGCTACTTGCTTTCCTACTTGAGCTAGTTGCCTACTTTCTTGAGCTGATTGCTTGCCTGCTTGAGCTAGTTGCCTACTTGTTTGAGCTTGTTGCTTGTGTGCTTGAGCTGGTTGCCTACTTGCTTGAGCTAGTTGCTTGCATTCTTGAGCTACCTGATTGTCTACTTGAGTTGGTTGCCTACTTGATTGAGCTAATTGCTTGCATGCTTGAGCTACCTGCTTGTCTACTTGAGCTAGTTGCCTGTGTGCTTGAGCTACTTTCTTGTGTGCTTGAGCTACTTGCCTATGTGCTTGAGTTACTTGTTTTCTTGATTGAGCTACTTGCTTGTGTGGTTGAGCTTGTTTGCTTGGTTGAACTACTTGCCTGTTTGGTTGGGCCACCTAGTTGTCTGCTTCAAGTAGTTTTAAGTTATACTGATTCAAAAACTCCAACTCATGGGTTTTGAGAGTAAGGAGAAATAGTAAAACTTAAGAGTATTCGTCAGTACATTGTTCTCATAACCGGAATAACCATTGCTAAGGTTAAAACAATAAATTTAGTAGAGATGAATGACAGGTATCCAATATGTTTACTACTTCTGATGCCCCAATGTATGCATGTGAATCTAGTTCTCGAGGAGTGCCCTAATTTGCAGGCATAAATGGGTCCCACTTAAGATTCCGCTGAGGCCATGGAGGGGTGGTATGCCTAGGCCACTTTGACTTTATGGTTCCTTTCTCCTAATAGGGCGAGTGTCTTCCGAGGAGTGCCATAGGTGGATCCGCCCTGAAGCCCTCATGCCAAGCTCAAGAGGTTGTTCATCACAATCCTCCTTTCCTAGCGGCTTAGTATCTGCATACTCCACTCATGGCAACATCTCGGAAGACACTCTCCCTATTAGGAGAAAGGAACAATAATGTCCATAGTGGCCTCAAGGCCTACCACCCCTCCATGGCCGTAGCAGAATCATAAGTGGGACCCCCACCCCTCCATGGCCGCAGCGGAATCAAAAGTGGGGTTTTTAGGCACCACTCACCCATGGTTCGCCCTCCGTAATAGAGTACAAGCATGGAGAAGACAATCTTTGTATAGTCACATATATACATGCATTTATTATTGATTCTTGTTTATTCATTATGCTATATGAGTATGAGCATGAGCATATAACCAAATGAGATGTATTTAAGGAAATGTATCAATGATGCACAAGTAGATGTAGCCATTTAATATATGTTCATTCTTATGATCTTATTTTCTAACCATGATAATGCAGTTTAAATATAAGATTCAACACCAAACAAATCTAAATGTAGTTATATGAGTGAATTCCTTAAATTATTATCATATGTGTAGTCCCATAATAGTTTATGCAACAAGGCCAATTACAATACAGTTAATGAGTCTAGCTACACCAATAATTAGATTAGCAATATCAGTTTCCTATGTTCAAAATATGCTAAATATTATTTATAAGTGAGTGCATCACCTAAGTTGTTGTATCTCTCCATGTTTTCTGATTCCTTATTCGCCTCTTTCAACCTTATATTGGATTGATCATAGGATAAGACATATATATATATATATATATATATATATTTATATTTATATTAAGATCATAATTATTTATAAGGCTCAATAATTGCTGCAATCATCATTATTGCAATGATTGTAGATTGTATATATATATATATATATATATTTCATTTAATTATATATATTATTATTTCTAATTAATTTCAATCTTCCAACAATCACTTCACAGGAATATAATATATTTATATTATATTAAACTTACTTCCCAAATATATTCTTGGCAATAACACTTAATTAAATACATCTCTCATAATTTATCTCATTTCCAATCTGCTGCTTTATGAAGATTTCTGATTGATTTTCCTATATCCTTCTTGCTAACTCTTTTCCTTATATTTATATCTCTATATGCCAAGGGATGCATTATTTATGAGGGGTATGTCCATTTGAAAAGTTGTATCCTTTTGAAACCATGTGATGCCTTTTCTTTATCCTT
The DNA here is from genome assembly GCA_007258455.2 of Sequoia sempervirens. Taxonomy (NCBI): domain Eukaryota; kingdom Viridiplantae; phylum Streptophyta; class Pinopsida; order Cupressales; family Cupressaceae; genus Sequoia; species Sequoia sempervirens. The sequence goes on from VDFB02166959.1 coordinate 37,701, forward strand.
TATTAACTAATCTTTATGCTACCCTTCACATTAAATAATCCTTGCCCTTTTATTAATTGCTATCTATCTTTTTCCCTAAAATCCCATCGTTCCCTTCATTTGCTGTATAAACTTTGACTAATATAATATTAACTTTGCTTGCCTTGGTTATTTATATTGATCGCTGATGTTGCTTTTAGGAATATATCGCTGCCTTTCTATAATGCAGTGATTCCCTAGTTAATGCACCGTTGTATAAAGTCTGCCTTTGTGATTTTGAAATATGCCAACCAATTTTTTCTTTGAATTTTCACAACACAAGCCAGCACTACGCCAATTGGTTAGCGTTAGCTTCCAAAGGATAATTAGATTGAATGTAACCTTCGCCAAGAATGTTCACCAAGATCCTTTGCGAGGCGAGGTGATAGCATATGAGAAGGGGTCGTTAGCAACCAAACTGAAAAAATGAACAATACTGATATGAAGCAGGCGGAGAATCGACCATAAGGAATCCACACAACCACTTGTTTAGTGGAGGGAAAAGAAATTACAACAATGAATAATTCATCCGCTTTACAACAAGCATCTACTCAGTAGTGGGGATTCGCCACTAAGCAGTGGGTGAGATATGAGAGACTTAATTATTCTTTTCTCCACATTGGTGGTAAACCATCCAAGGGTTACAATATGTGAACAATTAACACTAGTAAATGCAGCAATTACATGACTGGAATAGTACTACTGTTTACAGTCTTACAATATCAAAATAACTGCAAAATTACAAGTGTTTACAATATTAACAAAGCACAATGATAGATGATAGTTTCCCACACTTATAATCTCTCAAATATTGAAAATACAACCCCAAAATATGAACTGATATAAATCTAATATGACAAACAACAAACTGAAATTCTGTAACAGCAATCTATGAAACACCAAAAATGCTCACCAATTCAACCAAACTCCTCCAAATGAATTGAAAGTGATTGCAACAGCTTCTAGGGAGCAAGGCACCCAATTCCCATCTCTGAAATGGTAGCAAAACCTTGAATATTAATTGTGCACTCATTCCCATGCAAGCCCAACAATGGTACAACCTTCCTAGGGGGCGAACTTCAAGACAAAATACAATTCTTCACCATAAATTCTGAAATTGCATAGATAGGGTCGCCTCAAGCATAGAAAGAGTTTGAGCCAATACCCACAATCAAAAATAAATCACCATGAAAGCTGTTAATGAATTTCTCCTTCAGCAAATGATGAACCAACAACCATAAAACATGAAATCTTCACCAAAATCTCCACAATGAACTCAATATGTACTTTTGAATGAAGCACACTCTCAATCAACCATCTAGGGAACCATAGTTTCAGCCCCGAAGAATGGTGTAGATAGCTAAGCTCCCCCTTAGCCGAGTTCTGAATTCAATCCAACAACATTTTGATACAATTAACAATGGATGCCAAATGAATGAGCAATGGCCTACTTTTATAGAATTGGTGACTATTGAATTTCCATCCTTTTCCCTCCAAAGAACGCCCAAGCAAATAATAAATATTTTAATTTTCAAAATCCTCTTCTCCCTTCTCATTTTTGCATCCAAACACCAAGGAGACATTAAAACATTTAAAATATATTTATTACTCCTTAAATGAGGCGTCCAAATCCCAAGAGAAATAATAAACTTAGAAAACTTAATTGTTTTCACCTCATGTGGCGTCACCCTCAATGGCCTCGTTTTAAAACAACTTTAAGTCTTTGTGCTAGGCCAAGGGGTCAAAAACACAATATAATAATTAAATGATTTAATTAAATCATTTATTCAAAATGCATCTCAGAAAGCCAAATCCAGAAATACTCAACTGCCTTGCCTGAAGTAGAAAGCTCTCTAAACTGTTGCCAACCTAAGAACTGCCAAAAATAGAACTTACTAAAAATAGTAAATTTTGAAAAGTTGCTCAACTCACTTGCATGCTATATCATTGCGAAGCTCTCTGAAAACCCAGAAAGAATCCGCAATCCAAATCTCAAAACTCCAATGTACTGGCTGAAAATAAAGAACACCAATTTATGATCAGAAATAAAGAACCAATGACAAAAAAAGAAGGTAGCAGTAATCGTAGAACTGAAATTTTTGAACTTATATATGCAACAAACCTTCTTTTTATGCATACTAATCTTCACACAGATATACTTGGAATCCCAAATACTATTTTTCAACTAGAGACATTTCCCAACAGAAAAGCAAATGATCATAACTACATTCTGAATACAATGTGCTGGTTTATCCCCTTTAGAATTTTCAGTATTACCTTCTTGCCCAGTAATGCCAGGATCGCAAACCAACAGTAATGAAGAACCACTTCTCAGACGAAGAACTGCTCTCACCTGAATCCTCTGATTTGCTTGTACCATCTGAATTGCCGCTTCTTGAAACTCCAAGAAGTATTCAACCAACCTATGTTCGTTGAAGAGATTGAATCCAGAATGTTGTGACATGATTTGCCGGAAAGATTCCATGAAGCCTTCATCAAATACAATTCTAAAATCAATTACTCTCAGAGAAGGTGGTGACGTACTAAAATCTGACAAGAGCCTCACAAGCATCCTCATCAAATAATGAATAAAATCCTCATCAACACGCCAATCAACTCCTTGTTGATGAACAATAAGAATGTCTTCATTTCTATGTGATCCAAGGGTTACCATTCCGTGCTGAATGGATACACTAGGAGCAGCAGTAGATTCAGCTTCATGCAACTCATGTATCAACTCTCAATGCTGGAAGACAAACTAAAATTTCCTCCTTCAGTAATTTCTGAAGTACTTCCTTCATCATTTTCAAAAACAAGATTTACATAAATCCTACTAGCACCTTCTTCATACAAGAGATTGTCAAAAGCCTGAAAGACTTGTTGATGATAATTTGAATGCTTTGATCTCTCTGGACAACGTTCCAAACCATATGTTTCTTGTATGAGATCAAGTTCATCAAGAATTACTTGAAGCTCCTTTGCTCTTCCCTTGTTTTCTTGCTCCCATGAATATTGAACAGCAGAAATCTGATTCTCTACTTCAATTAGAGTCTCATGCACTTCTTGCAACTTGGCTTTGGTAAGCTCGTTCCACTCCAATGCCTTGTCAAAAATTTTGGCCACTTTGTCTTTGTCACGAATGATGTGCAAAAGACTAGATTTAATTTCCTCCAAGGAAAACTTTATGGACTTCATATCAGCAATGGAAATGCAACATACATCTTCTCCTCTTGGCACTTCATAAATCAGATTTTCAACATGCCGATGAATTCCATCAAGATTTGACAAAACTTGAATTCCATTTTCATTAGTCTGTGAACTTGAGCTGCAATCTTCATATGCTAGCTGAGATGATGTAGAACAACTTTGATGGATAAAGGTTTCAAAGATCGTTTGAGTTGTACTCTTCAATTTTTCACGCATGTGATGGACACTCTTCATCATCCCATCCATAGTGCCTTCCAATTCCTTAACTCTCTTCCTTAGCTTGACTTCAGGTGAAGAGAAATCTGCCTTATAACTACTAGAAACTTCTCCTTTCATGTTGTCTTCTACACAAGATTCAAGGAAGTCGGTCAAATCAGCTTTTTAGTGGGAAGAGATTGCTGCTTCCTCATTCTCTTTCTCCTCTTTGGCTTGTTTTTCAAACCAACATTCTCTGGAATTGTGAAGAAGCAGCTCACTGGTCGAACAAGTATCTTCTTCTAACTGAACTACTCCTTCATTCGGATCTGCATTTGTGGCTTCTTTAGTCACATTACATTCTTCTATAGAATTCCTGGATTCTTCATTTGTTTCAAGAACTGCTGTGGACATATGGCTTTCTTCTATTGAATGCATGGACGAGAGCAAATCCGTAGATGCCCTCTGAACATTTGCTATGAATTCAAAGGGATTCCAACTTTCATTCCCCTCCCCAGCTTCAAAAATCTCCTCCTTGTTCTCAACAGTCTTCTCCAAAAATGGTTTCAACTTTTCTTCACACTGGCTGAAAATTTCATTAACTAACAAATCAGCAGTGGGAGAAATATGCTCTTCACGCTCATAAGCATTCTTGAGAAGGGATTGGACACTTTTGGGAAGAGTATCAACTTATTTGATGGTGTCAATTAGAACATTCTTAATAGCTGCAAACACCCCCTCTTCCTGCTCACTCCAAGTCGAAGTGAAGAGATAATCAAACAAATGGTAAATTTGATTTTCCATCTCCAATTCTATCAGAAGGATGCAAGTTCTTACTTCTGAAAATGTCTTTAAAACAACAGCAATTCTTGAAAACAAACCACTCCCAGTTTCATCCAAATCTTGAAAACTCTCCACTATCATATTTAATATGATCTTCATGGTTTCTTCATCATAGGGTAATTGTGGTTCCAAAATCCTTATCACTTCCATGAAGCAAGAAGAAATCAGCAACTTGGTTTCTTCATCTGGATGCCTCAGCCAATAGGGCTGATTCAGAAAGGTTACTACAGGTGCTAATGCAAGCTGCATCTCCTCGGAAGGTGATTGCTTCACTTGTCTCAAACATTGTTCTAACAAATGAAGAATGTTATCTTCATTTTCCCTTGACTGAAATTCTTTGTCAAGTCTTTTTCCAGCCATATAGAGAGTCTCTGCCAACTTCATCTCTTCTTCATTCGCCATGCCTAATTGCCAACTTCTAAACTGAACTCAATACTTAATGAATTTGTGCCAACTTTGGGAACCCACAAGGAGCTAAACTAGAATTTGTTTTGACTTTTAGGTGAGTATCGGAGATCTCTGTCACTCATCTGCCTAAACATGAAGCATTGATCCATAGGATGGCAGGATCTTCTGCTCTGATACCACTGAAATATGCCAACCAATTTTTTCTTTGAATTTTCACAACACAAGCCAACACTACGACAATTGGTTAGCGTTAGCTTCCAAAGGATAATTAGACTGAATGTAACCTTCGCCAAGAATGTTCACCAAGATCCTTTGTGAGGCGAGGTGATAGCATATGGGAAGGGGTCGTTAGCAACCAAACTGAAAAAATGAACAATACTGATATGAGCAGGCGGAGAACTGACCATAAGGAATCCACACAACCACTTGTTCAGTGGGGGGAAAAAAGATTACAACAATGAATAATTCATCCGCTTTACAGTAGGCATCCACTCAGCAGTGGGGATTCACCACTAAACAGTGGGTGAGATATGAGAGACGTAATTATTCTTTTCTCCACATTGGCGGTAAACCATCCAGGGGTTACAATATGTGAACAATTAACACTAGTAAATGCAGCAATTACATGACTGGAACAGTACTACTGTTTACAGTCTTACAATATCAAAATAACTGCAAAATTACAATTGTTTACAATATTAACAAAGCACAATGATAGACGATAGTTTCCCACACTTATAATCTCTCAAATATTGAAAATACAACCCCAAAATCTGAACTGATATAAATCTGATATGACAAACAACAAACTGAAATTTTGCAACAGCAATCTATGAAACACCAAAAATGCTCACCAATTCAACCAAACTCCTCCAAATGAATTGAAAGTGATTGCAACAGCTTCTAGGGAGCAAGGCACCCAATTCCCATCTCTGAAATGGTAGCAAAACTTTGAATATTAATTGTGCACGCATTCCAATGCAAGCCCAACAATGGCACAGCCTTCCTAGGGGGTGAACTTCAAGATAAAATCCAATTCTTCACCATAAATTCTGAAATTGCATAGATAGGGTCGCCTCAAGCATAGAAAGAGTTTGAGCCAATACCCACAATCAAAAATAAATCACCATGAAAGCTGTTAATGAATTTCTCCTTCAGCAAATGATGAACCAACAACCATAAAACATGAAATCTTCACCAAAATCTCCACAATGAACTCAATATGTACTTTTGAATGAAACACACTCTCAATCAACCATCTAGGGAACCATAGTTTCAGCCCCGAAGAATGGTGTAGATAGCTAAGCTCCCCCTTAGCCGAGTTCTGAATTCAATCCAACAACATTTTGATACAATTAACAATGGATGCCAAATGAATGAGCAATGGCCTACTTTTATAGAATTGGTGACTATTGAATTTCCATCCTTTCCCCTCCAAAGAACGCCCAAGCAAATAATAAATATTTTAATTTTCAAAATCCTCTTCTCCCTTCTCATTTTTGCATCCAAACACCAAGGAGACATTAAAACATTTAAAATATATTTATTACTCCTTAAATGAGGCGTCCAAATCCCAAGAGAAATAATAAACTTAGAAAACTTAATTGTTTTCACCTCATGTGGCGTCACCCTCAATGGCCTCGTTTTAAAACAACTTTAAGTCTTTGTGCTAGGCCAAGGGGTCAAAAACACAATATAATAATTAAATGATTTAATTAAATCATTTATTCAAAATGCATCTCAGTTTGCCAAATCCAGAAATACTCAACTGCCTTGCTTGAAGTAGAAAGCTCTCTAAACTGTTGCCAACCTAAGAACTGCCAAAAATAGAACTTACTAAAAATAGTAAATTTTGAAAAGTTGCTCAACTCACTTGCATGCTATATCATTGCGAAGCTCTCTGAAAACCCAGAAAGAATCCGCAATCCAAATCTCGAAACTCCAATGTACTGGCTAAAAGTAGCAAGTTCCAGAAAATGTTGTCATATTGAAATGCTTGTCACACCATTCTGAAGCTCTCCAAAAGCCCAGAAAACTGCACCAGACATGCATGTAATGTCCCCTTCCAGTTGACATCTCTCAGCTCTTGAGATTAGCCTATTATGTGGACCTCGTAGGCTGATAGGGTGGATGGAGGGCCTTGTTGAGGCATGGCTTGGCTTCAGTTATCAGAATCATTTAGTTTGGCTTTCGTTCGGGGTCTTTCGGACATCATTTGCTTGACTTACTATTTTTAGTAAGTGGAGGCACGCAGCGGAGCACCCCTGCTATTTTTAGCAGTATGGTCTGGTCATATGCAGATTCAGTCACTTATCATCCGACTTCAGATGGTTCGTCAATTGGACTTATTTTGAGAGAGATATTAATATTTATTTGCCAAAATAAATATTAATTAAATTGAAGCTTATATTATTAAGTTATGATATAATTAAATATTATAACTTAAGTGACTTTATAGAAGGGGTCGACCATCATGAAGAAGGGGCCACTTTTTAATTATTAATTATAATTAAAAGGGCATCCAAACTATTGGAAAATTAAAAGAGAAATTAAAAGTTTATTTAAATGATGCTTTTTTGAAGGAAGTCGACCTAAGTGAGAAGATATAAGTTTTCCTTTGAGAAGAATTGATCATTATGTTATGAAAATCGATTTTAGCCTATTCCTTCTTTAGAGAACGAAGCCAAGGGTTTCAGTTGTCTTTTGCATTGAAGAACGAGCCATCTTCAGTGTTTGCAGTTTAGAGGCTGTGAAATATCAGCTGATTTATTGCCTGCAGTTGAATAACTTCATTCAGAGGTTATTACAGATCTTACTGTGAGTTTCTTTCTATTCAGTAATTGGGCTGATTCCTTTCCAGAGAAGAATCTTTCCATTTGCCATCAGTTCTCAGACATCTGGCACACTTCCCAAGGTGGTACGAATTTTATTGCTGCTGTTTGAAGGCCGTACCAATCATCTAGAGGGCCGTACTTTTCATTATAGCCTGGACGCCTTTTCTTTTGGCTTTCTTTCTTCACCAGATGGGACGCCTTGCACTCTGGGTCAGTTTGCATGGATTTCGAGGCTGGAGAAATGTCATTTGATGTTGGCCGTATTAATTCTTCATCATTTTGGGGCGGCTGCAATCAACAAATCAGGTTTTTAAATAATGCAAATTTGCTTTGCCTTTTTGTCTGCATGTTAGGGTTTCAGTATTGTAATCACTGAGAAAGAATAATAAACCCCTTTGCTAGCGATTCAGGAATCTATATGCTTTAGTTTTTACCTTATTGTATTTATTAAAGATTTAAGAAGTATTTCTTTCAAAAATCGCATTATATTCTTTATATGTAAAAACCCCAAAAATCAAAAACCTTCAAAACACAAAAAAAAGCAATTAGTTGAGCATCAGGGTTGAAGTTGAACCAGCAGGGTTCTTCACAGTGGTATCAGAGTGGTTTCCTTGCAGCCTGAGGGTTTGGGATTCATATGCAGCCACAGGAGGTTGGGCCTCACAGATATTACACTCGCAGGAGAGCTTTGTTTGACAGGGAACGGGGATTGAACAGGCAGCCAGGTACCATGGCTGACAGAACAAAAATTCCTCGAGATCCTAGGGATGATGATGCAGAGGTCAGACAAACTCTTAGAGATCTTTGGACAGGTCAGCAGCAGGTAGCTGATGTATTACAGCAATTGACCACGGCGATACAGAGGATTGGTTCGCCTAGGAGACCATCACCACGTCATGATGCAGACAGGAGTGATGCAGGTTCACAGAGGATACCCAGGACTGTTTCACGTACGGCAGATAGGCCTACCCGCCCTACTTTTGTGAGACAGGAGCCTGATGAGGCTATTGCAGATTAGGAGCCTGAGGGAGTGTTCGCTAATACTCTTATGGCAGCGAACAATGAGTGGGAGTTACTGACCCCAGAGGTCAGAGAGAGACTTACTTTTGACATATTTCTCACACAGAGGAGAGAGCATTACAGGAACAGGCAGGATTGGAGGCCTAGACATCATAATGGTGACCTGAAGCACGCCACAAACAGGCTCACTTTAGCTATGTTTGACGGTAGCGGCAAGGTTACAGCACAGGCTTGGATTAGTAAACTGGATACCTTCCTTACATTGCGTCCCATGGTTGAGGAGGATGCTATTAGATATGCTACATTGCATCTTGAGGGGGCAACTTATGACTGGTGGCATCATGGGATGGTGACACTCCAGCATGATCGTATCACCACTTACCAGGAGTTCGTGGACAGATTGGTGGAACGATTCGACAAGAAGGATCCTGAGTCTTACTTCAGAGATTTGGCCCAATTGAGACAGGTTGGTAGTTTGGAGTCCTACATAGGAGACTTCCAGCGGTTGTCCGTGATGGTTCCCAACATATCAGAGAGGCGTCTAGTTGTGCTCTTCGTGGAGGGATTATTGGAACCATTGAGAGGTGTTGTGACCTTTTTCACACATCGCCCCATTGCAAATGGGGACCCCCTAATGTTGGCTTTGCTTTTGGGTCGTTTTGTCATTGTCTCTCTTTTCTACTGTCTGTTCGGCATGTGCCCGTCTGAATTGAAATTTTGGCTAAGTCTATAAAATTAGGGTTTCTATCTTTCTGGTCAACCCGAAGTTAAACGAGATGAATAACTTGAAAATTGAGACTAACACTGTTGTCAGTGTGCTTCCAGCAGGCTTTCACTAAAATTTCATTGAATTCTGGCAACTTAGTATTTTTAGTAAGTGTGCAATTACAGGCAATCCTTCAACATTTT